>PNEQ01029708.1:24723-43408 GCA_003012365.1 Medauroidea extradentata | reverse complement strand
AAAGACACAAATACTTATGAACAGAAATGTCTGTAGATTCGTCTATGATTAGAGAGTAGAAACCATCACCCACAGACGCTATTAAGGATTTTAACATTTGTGGGGCAATGACACTGTCAATCAAACGGGAACACTTTGTACGATGTAAATGAATATCTTCTAGAACTGTACCTTTTCCTGCAGACTTCAAAGTTTCACACAGTTGATCACTTGTCTTGACAGAAGAATGGACAGCTACATGGACAGCTAATTTTAAGTCCAATACTTTCTTCTCTTTTGATGCTACAGGAATGTATTTCATCATTGTCTGGTGTGGCAGTAGGAAACTTGTTTGCATTTATTCTTATGCATTTCACTGTTTGCATGCTTCTTCAAGTCAGCGACATGAGCCCTCAATGAAGAGTTGCAAAGTCTACAAAATGCTTCATTGGCATTCTTTGATGCTGTCGTTGGTGATTGTTGAAGCCAGCCTGAAATTAGATATAAAATAGAAGTTAAAATACTTAGGTTATGTATGTTGCAATATGTACGCATGTATACACTACATCCACTAATTCCATCCAATGTTTCTAAAATATGATTTCTTACCTTTGGCCCATAACTCATTTTCCCATTCCCGCCTATATTTGCGTACTTTTTCGCTGCACTTAGGCATCTTTGTGTTTGTACTTGGCAAATGTTTATTTACATGGCAAAATCGTGTGTCATAAAAATTTTTGCCTGTCATAGAAGTAGTATCACAATAGAGGGTTAACATTCGTGCAAAATATTTATACCATTAGTGCCAACATGCCGGGGTAAAGTTTCTCAACTTTCAATGTTTAATTCTTACAAATCAAAGAGAATTGTTGAAATAATACATGCCACTAATTTTATGTTAAAAACAAGAAATGAGATTATTTATTATAAAAAGTCGCCAGAAAGTAGCCAAGTCGCCAGGTCAATATTTTGGCCGCCCCGAGAAAGAAAAAGGCGCCAGTTTGGCGACAGGTAGCCACGTTTGGCAACCCTGCTCCTCCTTGCCTCCTCCTTGGGGACCAACACCACCACCAACATACACACACAGAAGAGAAAGTTTTGGCAATGCTGATGGGGTGAAGAGAGGGAAGGGAAGTGCAGACGACTGACATTCTTGTGCTGCTTGCTCGAGATTAGTGTGAGAACTGAGAAGCGCGAAAGTAGTGTGCTCATTTGGGTTCATGCTACAAATTAAAAGTGCAGCCCCCATGAAAACTACAAAATAAAGTGAGAGCTCTTCTTTGCATAAAACTCTGGAAAAAAAAAAAGTATGTTAGTTTGAGCTAGCTTTTTTGATTACTGCTATGAACATAGGAGTGAAAAGAAGTTGGGTGAGGGGAGGGGAGTTAAATAAAATATGGTACGTATATAGATAGATATATAGTGTTCACATCTGTGATAAGACTCTGCAGTGGTTAGCTCCAGTGAATGTTATCGTCACTCAGCACCATGCACAGGTATAAAATGTGGCAGTGATTGTGTGGGGAAGTTCCCCACTTCCAACTCAACTAAACTAAGCATGACCCTGGTGCCAGTACGTAGGACAGTTCATGTGGTGGAATGTTTCAGGGGCCTGAAACCACGGGAGAGTCGTGAGTTAATGGTGTTGGCGTACCTGAGTCAGGTGGTTAGCCATCCTCGGTGTTCACTTTTGAGCGTCGTGCCGTACTGCTCAGAGCTATCCAAGTTGTCACTGGGCGTCTGCCATGAGGTGGTGGAGCCTTCACATGTGCTTGGGGCGATGAATGGCTGCCTGGTGGCCCTGTGCTCCAGCGACAACCGGCAAGTGTGGGTCAGCAATGTTAGTGATATGGCCCGTGTCCTCTCGCAGGTTCCCGTCACTCCATGCCTTGGCTTCGGTGAGTCCCTTCTAGATGTGGCTTAAAGGATTGTACTTGTGATGCCAGAGAAATGCCCTTTGATCAAGTCTAATTTTTTATTTAGTGTGCAAAGTTTTGGGCTTGTGAAATTAATAATGTCAAGAGTTGTAAAAAAACCATTACTGGTAGTTTTATTCTTATTGAAATAATAAAAAATAAAAATCAGATTAAGTGTTTTGTACGTTAATTTAATTGTTCAGAGCAAGCAAAGATTTGTGAGATTTCTGCATAACAATTTTGCTTGACCATTTTTAAAATTAATATAAGATAATGGTGAAAGAAATACTCTTTAAGACAATTTTGTGTTTTTTTTATATTGCATTGGCCAACTTGAACATCCTTTGGTACACTTAAATAATTTTCAACCAATTTGTAGATTATTTTTCATGTATAAATGTACAGACTTTGTTTGAAAAATAAAGCCCATGAAAATATTTATTTTTACATAGGTTAGAAAGATGCAGATGGAAATCTTAATGAGGATGTTCAAATGCACTTTTTACTGAAAATGGCTTTTATTGGTGTTTTGACATTTCATTTGCTGCTAAACATTAACTACTACAGTACAAGTTACCCTTATAAAACATTCACATGCATGGTAAAATTGCTACCTTTTTGAAAATGAGTTTGTGATGAAGGTTGCTACGATTAATCCACAAAGAAAATAATCTGCACGTAAGTAATTGGCAGGTTACTATATTTAATTTTACCCATTGTAGGTTATTTCAGAAGTAATAATGTCATTACTTGCTTAGATGTGTGCAAATTATTGTTTTGTAGGTATTGTGAGAGGAGTGGATATGGCTAAGAAAGTGCTGTACTTGACAACACCTCTGAAAGGGGAGTGTCTGTCACAAGTAAACTGCCTCTTGATGGGCGCTGTGAGTCTCCCACCCTACATCTACTTAGCCGTGGAGCCAGGCTCGGGACAAGTGCCGTATGTCTCCAGTGGTAAGGAGCAGGCCGCCATGAACCGCTCTGTACAACGTTCTTTCAGGCGGATCGTGAACTCTTAAACCACTGTGCTACTTCAGAACTGTTCCTAGTGTATTTATGTGCCTCACATGTCTTCGAGAATCTGGCAGGGTCTCGGCATGCAGAAATCCCTTTGCTCAAGTTGCCAACTTGTGGCATATGGGGTAGCACTGAGTTAACTATTAAAAATGCAAATTTAGCTCAGTAGAAACATTATTTTCAGTATTTTAATTAGCCTGTTTAACAAAACTCCATTCCCTACCCTCTCCCATTCCAGTGTTGGTACCTCTGCACATCAAACATCGTCCTACATCTGTAGTACCAAATAGTGTTATTGCAGACGAGCAAAACAAGGAATATTTGGTAATTTTAAGTCTTTAGTGATATCAGGAAAATATATCTGAGTATTTTCTGAGTGGTCAGAAAATTTTTTACTTGTTACACTGTATTGAGAATTGTATGTTTACCATGAATGAAATCTGTATTTTCACCATTCAGACGTTTGACATTTCCTTCCTGCTTACCCTGTACTACATATTTTGCTGTTCTATGTTAAAACATATTAAATCTGACGGAGTGAAACACTTTCAGATTGTATCACTCGAGCTGAAAACGTTTGCTATTGTAAGGTAACCAACTACTGTACGTGATTGTGTGTTCATGCACCTATAGCCAAGAAGAGTGATTTTTACATATGAAAACATGTTAACTTTTTAGACTGAGTTATTCTGAGCAAAATGGTGTCCCATATGTGCATAAACAACAAGCAAGTCATTAAAAAATATAACGAAAAACCAGACAGTAACGTCACCGTAAGGCCTAACCTGCTATGCGCAATATGGTCTTGTGTTTACATTTGAAAATTTGATAATTACCAATGTTTATGATTGATAAAGAATAATTAAAATGATACTCTAACTGTACGTCAGTAATGACTAAACATAAAATATTAGTATAGGCAGTTCGGAATAAAGTGAGCACTCAGAAAAGCCCTGCTAAAGTTCTATTTACAGCCAATTCGTATCTTTCCGCACGTAACAGCTAACGACGGGACATGTCTAACCCCTCTGGACATGTCACTTGATGTTAGCGCGCGTAAAATAAATTGTGCAGTCAGTGAGAATCGATACCGTTTGGTAAAAAAAAAAGTTTATTAATTATATAAAATACAATAATGTCGATTTCAGTTGATGTTGTTTCTGTATTGTTGTATTTAAATAGAAAAACACGCGGAATTATATTCCGTAATTTCGCTGCCAACCACACAGGCAGTAAGGCAACTACAGTTAATGTTCAGTTATATGCATTAACGGCTAGTGACATTTTTCAAAGGTTATATTTTTAGTGCTCACATTATTCCGAATGACCTATAAGGACATTTTGCTTACTGGACACAACAAATCATACATATTTTTTAAATGTTAAGTTCACATAGTGGGCTAATGTATTCAAATTAAATTGTGTTTCATTTCTACAAAATGACATAGAATGAGTTTAAATGTATGAAAACATATAGAGCAACGTCTGTAAGTCTTAGCACAATATACTACGTTACAACACACATTTATGTGTTTCTTGTGAGAAAATGAAGTATTTTGTTTCCTTCAATAAAATTAATTTGTGTAGTAATTACTAAAACATGTAAACAGAGTTGCACACATGCTTACAGAATCGTATTTACAGATTGGAAAACATAAGAAATACAAAGACTATACAGTTTTTGCCCCGTTACAACATTTTGATAGCCAAGCCAGCTTTCTCGGGCAGCGAATGATTACACACTGTAGTATAGGGGCGGTGAATGATGGTTGGTTACAAGTACACCTAGCGGCTAGTGGCGAACTAGTGTGTGGTGGAAAATTTGAATGAAAGTTAACTTTTGTTGCCTGGTGGCGGTCTAGATTTTGTGGTATATACCGTATTTGCCGGCATATAAGACGACAATTTTTACATATTTTTGGCCCTCAAAAATTGCTACTCGTCTTATTTGAGGGTGCAAAAATTTTTGGTAGCCAAAAATCATTTGAAAGCTAAGCGGTAAGTTGTGGAGTTGTATGCTGTTTCAAGGAATTGCGTTTTTCGTCAGAAATGAAAACGAGTGCCCCGTTTATTTTAGTAAAATTTACGGTACGAAATTTTGATGAGCGTTATTTATAATAAAGGACACTTCCTCGCAGCGAAGCGACGATCGATGCGAGCGCGTGCCGAGATACTTCGTCTCGCCAGCCTACAACTCTCGGGCGGAGAAAACGAGGATCTAGGTCCGCATGCTTTCATCCTTTGTCTCGCAAGGACAAGACTCTCGGGCGGAAAAAACAAGGACCTAGATACCGTACCACACATTGATGTGTCTTACAGTCTAGTGCTAAGCTGGCAGACAAGGCGGACAACAGCGCATAGGAATGCGATGACCTTGCAAGCAGCTGTTGTTGCTCGGCGTTGCCATGTAGTGCGCGGCGTGCCTCAGTCTGGCGTTGCCAAGTCGCGCACACCTGCCGGCATATGGAGATATCGCCGGCCGCCGCCGTGCATTTCCTTGGCTCTTGGGTGCGCTGAGGGCAGTAGTAGCCAATTTTATTTGTTTATGTGTCTATTATGATGTTTAAATGCCGGTAATAAATGCATTGAAAATATATAAACTAGATTTTTAATGTTTCAGGCAAAGGAAAAAATATTTTTCTGTCTGGAATTTCAAAATTAGTAATTTACTTTTTTTCAAGATTTTGTACCTTCAAAACCATGACTCGTCTTATATGCGGGGTCGTCCTATATTCCGACAAATACGGTATGTGTGCTAGTTTCCAGCACGTCTGTTCTGCATTATGGTCTGAAAGTGGTAAGGCTTTCACCACTAGGAATCTAAAGAGAGTGTGTGTGGTCATTCATCCTCTGTCATAGTGTGTTTGTAGTAAGGCCAATGTATTCAACATTATACTATGTGCATATTAGTGGTAGATTAGGTTTTTTGTCCCACAGCTGTAGTTGTCTTGAATAATTATGAAATATTGAAATGAACACACGCCCCAACGACACGCTATGTCCTTAGTCATTATTCCACACTCCCTAACTTCCCTGGCCTTTACTGTAGCCTTCTCCATCGCAGCAACCACCACGGTTACTACTGCTCACCCGCGATTGAGCACAAAAAGTCAGTGACTCTCTGCGATCACACACAGATGATGCTGAAGACCAAAAACAGAATCTGACCGCATCACTCTGCTAACGCAACTCGACACAGAATGGCCGCCTGACTCCAACATTCGCTGGTTCTCCCTGCTAGTGCGCCTTGCTGCAACTCGCCACACTAAGCAAAAAAAAATGGTACTAAACTAAAACCAAGTTAAGTCTGATTGAAAATTACAATCTTTAAACACATAAACCACATCTGAAACAAAACTTTCTCTTTCTGAAACTTGATTATACTGTGAATTTAAAAAAAAATTTTGAATAATTTTAACCTGCATGTCCTTTGATTGGCCCACACTGGCTCGTGCAAAACATCACTGTCTCAGTTGCACATAATATACGGATGCGCACATGTGCTCCAGTGAAAAGTATTAGCTGTAGGAAAATGGTTATGTAGTCTAAATTTAGCTATTCCAAGAACTGGGTAGGCACACCTGTGCCGTTACACTAAACTTGCCAACAATACAGCCAGCCTAAAGTTAAAGAACAATTATTGTTATTGAAAACTGCTGTAAATGATATTAAATAAAAAAATTAAAAAACACAGGGTAACAGCAACCTAAACAAAATAAATTAAATATAAAATGGGATAATTTTAAAACTGATAAAGGTAAAAACCAAACATTACCTTTCTGAACTTCTCATCTGAAGATAATAAACCAAATACAGTACTATATTACAACAATTTCAATAAATTACACCAAGTAAAATAAATGCAATAATAATTGTAATAAAAGTAAAGGAAATAATAAAGACCTAAGTTGTAGGGTGGACCGCCTCACATTTAACTAAGGAAAATTCATCACGAAAAAAGACTGGAGGTTTTCATGTCTATTCAAAAGATTTCACCATCCTATGATAAATATTTAAGCAAAAAACAGCACAAATGGTTTTATTTATTCACACACAATACACACTATTAAATAAAAACAATCTTCTATTTAAAAAATCAATCAATGCTTGCTTCTTGGTTCATGAACTGCTACCGATCAGATAATTTCTGATGGTCACCCCAAGCTGCTACGTCAATGTCGACTGTTATGTATTCTTCGTACGTATAGCTTGGGGCCAACTTCTGTCAAATTTCATCATCACATTGACTGAAAAATAATTATATGTGCATACATAAAAATATGTGTATGTGTAAAGTCTAAGGGTAGGTATGCAGTTAGTTGACGTAAACAAGTAAACTGCTGCTGTTACGTGCAGCCAGTCACAGCTGGTCCGTGAGCGAGAGCGCCGAGCGACCGCCCATGGACGAGACAGTCGCACGCGGGATGAGAGGGGTGGGAGAGTAGCTGACACTGACGGTCGTGCAGATAACCCCGAGACGCTGCGTCCAACCACACTTGGGCATGCAGCATGTACCGCTCGTGTGTTATTAATACGTAGTAGGTAGTACTATTTACATTGATGTTTTGGTGTGTGTCACACTCGGCTATCGATTTTGTAGGGCAAGCGCATGACAATAATATGCCACACACTTCACAGCTATGTACAAGAGAACGGGTAAAGCTATTGAGGTGGGGTTGCTTTTAAAAATAGATTTAGCTTACTACGAACAACTTCCTCGCTTTCATCCCCTATCTAATTTGAATAGCAAAAAATTTCTCACATGCCAACTTTTTGATGTTTCAGATTGTTAGGAAGCGCACAGAGCAGATACCAGACATGCCATAGCATTTAAAGACACCAATCCACAGGAAAAACCAGTTGCTGTCCATGCAGACCTCCATAACAAGGACTTTGACTCATGCTACAGCACTAGAGTGGTGAGGGCTCTGCCACCTACAAGCAATAGCTCTGAACTCAGACGATGGGAACTAGCTCATTAGTACATGGCCAAATCCAGGCAACCACCAGGTTGCAATATAAGATAACATCCCTGTCAGTCAGCTTCCCATAACCATTTCACTCGCATCTCCTCATAAACCCCTACACATCCTCTTCTACATGACGCTTTCGAATCTCCCGCGTCATATCAGTTCAACCATTGGCCACTAGGTGCATCTGCAGTCAGCCATGTCTCTTCATCCGAGGAAGCTTCTCTAAGCAGCGAAATGTCGTGATACGCGCTTCCGCAATTGTGTGTTGTACTATATTTTTGTGAGTATCTGTCAAGTACCAAAAGTAAGTACTTGTGCTTCTGTCTTTTGTACGTACTAATAAAGTTAAACGAAAAATATTTAGCCTTCAGATTTCTTTGTTGGCTTCTAGACATATGAAATTACACACCACAAAAATCTGGATACGATTTTGCTTTTGATCCGTAACATATGATGTGACATATTTAAGGGTGCATGAAAACAGTACACTTCTCCACCACTTATCTGGCATTCAATTATCTGGTATAGGCTGTTCACTATAAACTGAACACTCAGTAGAATTCTTAATTTATTAAAAATATATTTTATTGGGCCAATAGGTGTTAATGTTTGAGAGTGTTGAAACATTTACACTGGTTTTTAGTTACATGAAAGTTTTTATATTAAAAAAAGTAAATATGGCTGCAAAACGGCCGTAAGAAAACTGTATGTAGTGCTCACTTTATCGCGAACTGCCTATACTTCAGGTATCCAACACACATCTGCCGGCCATTTTTTATTTTTTTATTTATTTATTTTTTTTTTTTTATTTATTTATTTATTTATTTTTTTTTAATTTTTAATTATTTATTTTTTTGTCAGCAGCCGAGGTTATTAGAGACAAATATATGAATGCATGTTATAAAAACAACCATGGCTTTCCGGGACTCGAACCCAGAACCCTTCACACAGAGAACCGGTGCGTCAACCTACTGTGCGACGGAGGTCGGCGTGTGAAAATGTGATGCAGGCAGGCGGGTGGCTGAGCAGTTGAGTGCCTGTGTGTTGTGACTATTGCCCTCCCTCCTCTAAACGATAAGGGTCGTGCAGTTACATAATCGCCCTCCCATCTGGCCTTCCCTAGATGAGTAGGTAAATCCCAGCACGCCAAGACTTACATAGCTCTCGCGTAATGAAGCAGTCTGTCGGATATCGGACGATGAAGTAACTGCATAGATTGCTCATACTTGTATGTAAATTTGAGTTGTTTTTGTGTTGTGTTGCACGATGACTACTAAAAGGACAAATGTGAGTTCTGGTTGTAGTGAAAAAGTAAAAAGATTCTGTTATTTATCAAAGACATTTAAAAAAACTAGATGGTGGTGCTTCTGTGAAATTGCTGTGTTTGTGTTATGGCATTGGCAGTTATACGGTGCATCACATTAAAAAACAAACAAAACGAGCTCACTGCAAGTTTTACGCTGATAGCCAGTCAAATGAATCCATGGAAAATCGTAAAACAACTCAGTTAAGTAAAAGTGCTGAATTAGATAATGTACGTATTGATAGAGTGGTTCCGGCAACATCGTAGTGAAAGTGTCAGCATATCTGGTGCACTGTTAATTGAACAAGCTAAATTGTTTCACAGTGAACTCAACCTGCCGTTTAAGTTAGACTATTCTCAAGGGGGGCTGTACAGGTTCCAACAACGTCATGGCATTTCAGCTTACAAGCTGCTGCTGATGTAGAAGCTGCAGAAAAGTTCGTTAGTAAATTTGAGAAATTAATTTCAGATGAAAATCTCTCACCTCTACAAGTACACTGTGGTGATACTTAAGCCCCAAATTACCACAGAAGAAAAAAAATGTTTTCAGACTGTCTATTCAAACTACCACGGCATCACGTGCGGTAGAGAGAGAACTCTCATCTCAGGGTATTTCATGGGTACGAAGGCATGCAAGAGCATGGAAATTAAATAAATCAGATTTCATATGAATATGGCACATTTACTTTGGCGCAAAGTCACTTGGCATTACAAGCAAAAAAAAAACGCTCCACCGGTGGGCTACTAATACAAAATATTATAACTTATGCCATTTGCAAGAGTTACAAATAGGTACAAGAGTTCCTTAAGGCCTGCGTACATCACGCTCAAACGCCTCGGTAAACTTTTACCCAAAATTAGTGCGCCAATCAAATAATTACTGTGATTCTATCAAGCGGAGAATTAATGGAAATAGAATGTAAGTAATGAACTATGAAGCTAATTCATCTTAGACGCACGGCTCTTGCCTCACGTAATTCACCCAGCTACGTGGGCGAACCCCTTATCTCGCGAGCGCAGTCGCGACACGTCTTCCATCTCGCAGCGGGTCAAACAGAACTGGGAAGAGCCCAGGGCACGCGCGGCTAACCAAGGGTGCCATAGCCTCCAACCCATCGCACATATCCCTTCGGAACTCTTTTAATTACTATGCCGTACACAAGCGGCTCAGAAATCTCAATTTAAAATATATGTACGACTCTTGGCAATATATACTTAATACATAAATTTCTGGATTACGTTAAAAGGAACATAAAATTATACAATATACTGTACCAAAGGCGTCACTGGCGGAGTGATACATTACGGCCATCACCGGAAACTTGGCAACGGGCAATTCCCAGAATTCAAGGCCCCTTGTCCAACCTCATGTGCTGCTCGCCTGAGGCCATCCTCAAAGATCAAACATACACAAAACTGAAAATGTGAAATACGCCCTATGGCCTTTAAATTATATCAATAAGTTATTTAGATAAAGTTCATGAAATACGTAGCTGAACAAAATGAGACTAGTCTGAACGCTCTACGACAAAATTTACTGATCAATATCAATAAATTACTAATTATGAAAATTAAACTGACACTAGCCCTATGTAGCCCACCGCAATAATTATTGATTAGTTACAAATGAATTTGTTTTAAAATTGATAGCTTCTTGCTTCAGGATGCCATTCCATAGCCTCGCAGGACTAAAGTTCATCCACAGATCTTGATGTTAGAAATTATAGCTCAATAAATAAAGAAAATATGTAATTAAGTAATAAAATCTCGGCGAACAAACGATGCACTTACACTCAGAAAGCCGGACAGACTCATCACTTTGACCGGGCAACGTATGAAATGCGGGGCTTCACTTCACACTGCACACAATATCAAATTTAACCAAAGTGACTCGTTGCTGCCTTAGTGAGTTGGGGGCTCTTATGTGTGGGCTGGCATTGTGGTCCGTGTTAGACTACACTGGGGTCAAGCAAACAACATCAAAATTGAAAAGAAAAAGCAGGAAAACATGACTGGTGAGGCCAGGTGACTTTACAACGCGCACTGAAGCAAGTGATACAACACCCGTCACGAGTGACTTGTACGACATAAGTGATAGTGATTAGGCCGGTAAATAAATACGAGCCATTTGCAAACTTTAGTATACTCTGAATGCTGACTTTGTTTGCGTGTAAATATTTCATAAGTACGTAACTTACAAATCGTACATTATTAGGGGTGCACAGTTAATGAAAATAACATCATCGTAATAAATAAAAATATATGTATGTGTAAAGTGTATGGGTAGGTACGCAATTAGTAGACGTGAACAAGGAAACTGCTGCTGTTACGCGCAGCCAGTCACAGCTGGTCCGTGAGTCAGCGAGAGCGCCGAGCGACCTCCCAAGAATGAGACAATCGTGCGCGGGATGAGAGGAGTGGGAGAGTAGCTGACGGTTGTGCAGATAACCCCGAGACGCCGCGTCCAACCACACTTGGGTGTGCGGCATGTACCGCTCGCGTCTTATTAGTACGTAGTAGGTAATATTTACATTGATGTTTTTGTGTGTGTTCAAACATTTTTTCACTGTATTTTAATAATAATGAATAGCACCTGAACTTAAAGTATAGTATTACACTATTTTTGGTACAATTATTGTACTTGTCAAAATTATTATATTTTGTTTATTTTTCCCTTCAGTTATCCGGCAAATTCAAATATTCGGCACGCATCGTCCCCCGAATGTGCCGGATAAGCGGTGGAGGAGTGTACCAAGTTCAAAATATTTGTTCCTAATTTTTTGAGTCCCTTAAAATGGTGTACATGATGAACCAATTATATCACCCGATTAGCATTTCAGTGCTGTACAATATGCAAAATTTTTAAGATCAAAGTTACAACGTGAAAATTTTATCGGTTTTTGGCAACAGTGTGCGACGAAACAATGACAGTGCTTGTGACAGTTACAGTGCATTGGAAAGAGAGGGCAAATGTCCGTATAACCCTGTACTGCAATTTAAGCATGAGAGACTCTTATAGCACACGTGTATTTAATTACATTGTCTTGTTTGCCTGCTTGCCGCCTTCCCGTTTCAATCCCGAGCACGTAGGACACTGCCTTGAAGTACGTGTACTGTGTGCAGTTATATACGAAAGGAAGGCTGTAGTGATCCTTCCAAACCGAAGAGAGATCGCAAACTTCTTAGTTTGACTGACATAATAAAAATGCTACATTTACTAAAAGACAACATGTCTGTTGCAAAAGTTGGCCGCATGTACAAAAAAAAATTGAAATAAATGTATCATTCGTATGTCAAGAAAAAAAAGCATGAGGAATAAGATAAAGAGTTAGTATTGCTCCGAAAATGGCAAAAAAAATTTTGATAAGTTAATTTTAGCGCCATACTGAAAGGAAAACCGCTTATGAAGTAGTGTGCGTTTTGTGAATTCAGATCTAGAACTCGAGAAGGGTAAGTGGTTCGCGCCCTTGGCTGAAGGGGACATTCTAGGGTGCACATGAGCCCTTGCTATGAATTCGAACAGCTGTAGGTGTGACGTCACTTCCACAATGCATTTTTCATGGGCTTAAAGCATGGTAAGAGCCCTTAGATGGCCAAATAGAACACATCCCTTGCCTTTATTCATGTTTACAGTGGTGTAAAATGCGTGAAAAAATCGTGCAAAATCTATCTTAGTGTAATCAGTGATGACATATTAGAAACTAAATTGCAAACATCTCTAATTACGGTCTTAATCTTTTATGTTTATTTTAATAATCCTATTATTTTCTGTAATTTAAATGTACATCATACAAGCAAGACGTGCTTACAGACAATTACAAAACATTCAGGCTTATTGTAGTCGTAGTTGTGATTGTTCCACTGTTATTATGTGTTAGGTTGACGAAGATCAGCAGTACACGGGAAAAATAGTGTTATCAAATGTCATTCTATCAACTCTTGTGAAGAGACACTCTCACCGCCCAGCTCACATCCTTCGCAGCGAAGGGTGGGGATGTAGGATTACAAATCGATTAGTACAATAATCAACTTATTCAACTAGATTAATCTATTTTTCCAAATCGATTACTTTGGTTTAGATTAGTGACTATATAGATTAGTTTATACCGATTATCTTCCGATTATTTCCAAATTAAAGTTAGTTCAAAAAATTTAAATACAGAATATGGAATGAACACTTCAGTTTCATCCTTAGTCTTTTAATAAACCAGTGTACAGTAAAGATAACAAAATGGAGAATAAATAGTACTTTAATTCAACTGAAACTCAACTAATGAGCTACTATTATTTAATATTTTTAGATGTCAGGTAGAAAACATAAGTTGCCCATACATGTTTGTTTATTTCTGGTAACGCCATTAAATGTTACATTTTTGATCAAATTTAGAAAAATATACAAGAAGAAGTTAAATTTTAAATAATTGTATTAACTTAATATCTGTAGAGTAGGCTATCCATTGCTGTAATTTGAAATAATTCCAATAACATTGCCCACCAAACCCTAGTAAGATCAGTGTGCAGCTACTTAGTATTGAAAATAAATTATTTGTCTGAGATCTAAAAAATAATCTCAAGAAAATCACAACACACTTTAAATGTTATTGCAATCATAATATACCTTTACTGTTGACATGTTTTGATTGTCAGCTGTAAAGCACATGGTGGTGGAAGGATACATAATGTTTTTGTTTACATTGTCCTACTTTTTTATGATCTGTCAAATAATGGAATTCTTATACGGTATGGACAATAAGCATATTTTTAAATTGTTTTAATATAATAGTTAATTTTTTTTATTTCCAGTTGTTACGATAAATACTTTCTAAAGTAATTTCTTTAAAAACATAACGTAAAAATTAAATTTTTATTAGCAGTAAATACATATAAAATAAAATAATTTTTATTTTAGGCCAGTTGTGAGTGTAAACTTCTGGTCTTGACTAAAACTATCACTTAATTGTTCAAAAAGCAGATGCTTTTCATTTATCTTTTTTTTTTTATGTTGTGAACATGTGAGCCATTTCTGTAAAAAAAATAGTATTTTAACATGCAAATACGCACTTAAAATACAAATGAGTGCATCATAATGTTCAATTAATCTATTAAAATGGGTATAGATAACTTGAACATGATTAATCAATTAAACTAATAATATGTGTTCGATGTAATCAATTTGTAACTAATCAATAATTTTGATTCAGTGCCCATCCCTAGTGAAGGGTGGAGAGAGAGATAACGTGGCGCATAATGCTGTGTCGTGTTGAAACATCAGCGGTGGCCGACCACCTGACTTGCAGTGCACTGTTGCCAAGTCACTGTGTTTCGTAGTGTGGCTGCCACTGTATCAAATGTGAGACACTTTATAAACGTATCGAAGATTTGTACCCGCACAAATATAGTAGTATTTGAGGTTAGGGGTTAGTCTTTTTTATAAAGTTGCATATGGTGATTTATGTAAGTTATTAAGGGGTCTTGAATATACTCTTTTTTCGCTATCCACTGATTTCCTGGAACAAAATATTGCACTTTTATTGTGTGCCACCAATGCAATGCTCCGTGTGCAAACAGAGCTAGCTTTGAGTTAATTTCGAAAGCCATTACGTACGTCCAAGCTGCTTTCGCGCACATGAGCTTTGAAGAAAAGATGAAGCCAATAACTAAAGCAAATTTGCGCAAATATGCTAGACATCTGTCCTTCACTCGCTGAATTGTTTTCAATAATTAAGTTAAACACTCGTTGAAAGAAAAACGTGATTGCCGAACGGTTACACAAGATATAAAACTGCCTAAAATAGGTTAACTTCGTCGAAAATTACTTCTGTTATGTTTCCACATGTTCTGAAATAACAGGTGTAGGACCACAACCTAAATTGGTTGTTTGTGTGATGCTTCTCTAGTAGCATTGGTGTCAATAATGACGGTCTTATCACAGTTTCGGTCCGAAATTTAAACAGAATTCTTCACATTTTCTTGTACAATTTTAGATACGTGTTTATAGACCTGAATTTATCACCGATATTAACAGATATATTTGAACAAGAAATTCATCGAAATTGCAGTCAAATTCAGAAAAAAAAAGTGTATTTTTATTTTTTATTTTTTGAACCCTTGGAAGACAATTTGCTTATTCCTTACTGTTTATGACTGAAAACTGCGAAGGTAATTTGATTATGAAACTTGTAATATACTAGGTATAAGCTTGTGTCTGTATTTTGTTGAAATAGTCTCAGTAATTCATTCATTCATTAATATATGACAGCACAGATATGTGATGCCTGTGGCTGGCGATATTTCATCGCTCTATTATAAAAATGCCGTAAAAATGGGTGTGACGTGGCGCACTATTTAAACTATACAAGTGGAAGATAGTTTTACGTGTTTCAGTCTTACAATTTGTGAGACATTTTATCATTACCGCTAGCATGTTTGTTCAAATATTACACAGGGCATCTTGTTCTGTAGCACAGGAAAAACAGGCAAGGCATAACGTGTTAAATGCATTAATAATGACATATCTCAAATGTCTTGAATTCATGTTTTTGTAACATTTTGCCACAGCTATAACTTGTTAGCAATGTTACTGGACACATAAAAAGTACCCATTTAAAAGATGTCGTTTCCTCTTATTTGCTGTGCACGTGGCACTAAAAAATGTTTATAGAACCAGGCTGAAATATCATATTATATGAGAAATATGCAAACAAACATTTTCTCCCGCGAGTCATTCAGCTTCATCGTTTTATAACGCCTAACACAATGAAAGAGACAGAACTTTGTGAAGCCCTCTACTAGAGAAGGACGTAACGTGATCATAATCCACTCTACAGTGAGTACCGGTATGCGAGACTCGTTGCTGGGCAGTTACAATGTATATATTATTGGTGTGCTGCTCAATCGTAAACAAACCAAGCACTCACAGTCACGTGTGGCTTTTGGAATAGATAATAGATGATGATACTCGCTTAATTGGGTGCTGTTGCGAGACTCATGTGTCACTCCCCCCCCCCCCCCCCCCCCCCCCCCCCCCCCCCCCCCCCCCCAGCCCAGCCCAACCATCTAATACCCTTTCTGCTTTTTCGCCAGATTACTGTTGTGACACGGCACGCAGGTGTCCCCTACCCTTCCCCCTTCCGCACCACTGACATTTCCTTCCTCTTCGCCATACACCAAAAGCAATCACCTGCTCACCTATTCATTCATATTTGAGGCTCTTCAAGTAGTTCCAACTTCTGCCACTCAGCTGGGACTGCAGCACCTTCCGATAGAAATTATGAAAATTTTCATTTTTCTATAATAATAGGTTTTTTTTTCCTAGCTGTTGTCACTGTAACTCATTTACGATAAATAAGGTAGTGATATCTTAAACTGTACATAAATACTTTTGTGTCCAACAAAGATATCAGGTTTAAAATCAAAATAATAGAATCTGAAGCCCTAATTCGTAGTGTAATTTATTTTGATAAAATAATTTTTTAAATGCATTTCTAACATGTTATGCAAGTATTGTGTAGCTATCAGTTATAGCAAATAGCTTGAAAAATATTTCTGATGAAAGATTTTTTCGTGTAATACCTTTGTAACATCTAGAACAGAAATCTACTGACTGTTAGGTCAGAAATTTAAGTTTTAATAGGTTTTTAATTTATTTATATATAAAATAACTACATCACAGAGGTTTATTTTAGACTATAATAAATTATACACATTCCTCTTTTATATAAAACTTGAATCATTTGTGATTATTCTGGCAGTTCCTGGAGCAATTTTAATAGAGATATGCACTTATTGTATTAATTGTTGCAGAACTGTAAGGGATTTGACTACTTTAACCTTAATGTGTCTACAAAATGCCGTACAAATTTCAGATTAGCTGTGTTGGCTGGAGGTTAATCGAGGATCCTGTTGATGTGCAATATCATTAACTCCTGAGGTTTAAATTTTGATGAGTTAGAAGTTACCATGTTTCTCCGAAGTAATAGGGAGATTCCTAACCTACTGCAGCTCTACTCCTTTCAGGCAGCCTATTAAGTACTGGGATTTCCTCACAGTTGCCAACACATTATTGTGGTTTGAAGCCTAGTACAACCGTAAGAACATCTGCCACTCCTCCCATTGGCCAGAAATAATTGGCAGATTAATTTTGGGGGTGTCTCGCATTCACAGCCGGGCCAGTTCTAGATGAAGCTGGTTGATCATGAACTACATGTCTGGCAAGAAATGATACTAGCCGGTGAGTATCAGACAGCAGGGTGAAAAATTCAACACTTATAAAAATCGTCGGGAAGAGGTTCTGACTGTAATAAATCATTATAGAGACAGTTGACAGCCAACTGTAGTGCATCTAGTTGCAGATTTCACATCATGCACAACTTCAAGGGTGAATTCAGAGCTTGCTGTTAATGCCCGTATATTTTCGCTTACATGTTTTAACTTCCGCATCTATTGTCCAATTGTTTTGACAATGTCAAAATATTTTTATTGAAGTTTTATATTTATACACCTCGCTCACATTTCTCAGGATGTGACTTGGGGTTTTGTTTAAGTGCCGTCCGCATCCAGTGGCAATACTGTAGATGGCGAAGTCTATTTATTCCCTTAAATGACGTGGTGTACGGGACTGTGTTGTAGTTATTACAGCACATCACCATGGAAAATGGTCTGTACAAACAAATGACTCACGCCAACGCAGTGCACCAGCTTAAGGTTTGATCCATTGAAAACATCTGCAGTAGTGCCTTTGCAGCATGTCACGACTTACGTGCTACAAGGGTTGCCTACCTGTCGGCATTACCACAATGCTCAGAGTTTTGAGTGTCTGTACCTCAGAAACTATCTGAGCATGTTCGGACAAGTGCATCTTTTTTGTTCTTAACGTCATTCTGGTCCTTTATTCACTAGGATGGGCAGCTACAGACATACATGTATAGGTGATTCGGAATAAAGTGAGCACTAAAAAAAGCCCTGATTAATTTCTATTTTCTGCCAGTTTATATCTTTCCGCTACATGTAAACATCAACATTGCCACGTGCTTTTATTTACATAAGCTTGTACAATGTTTACTTTTACGTTACAGTGCTCCGATAAATTTTAGCTACAATAAGTACTCATTAAATGCACGGGGGCTGAATACATGCTATACTCAGTAGTAATCTTAGTTATAAATACCTGCGAGTTAACGTCTTATAACACTGGTTTCTCTGCGTCTACTCTAACGGCGCTATTAATTACCGTTACGAATCTCGTAAATCCATGCACAGTATATTCGAACTTTTAAATTAAAACCGTCACTAAAAAAATCACACGACACACGCAACTCAAGAATTAAAATTCCGTTCAACATACTGCAATGAACGACGACGTTGAATGTGTTTATCAAAAACCCATATTCATTTCACAACGGAAAAACAAACTGAATGACGCAATGCGGCGAAAACCTAACTCTGATGCCATCTGTCGGTGAAATTTTGAACTATCTCTGCGGCGCGAAGCAATAGCG
>PNEQ01029708.1:0-24623 GCA_003012365.1 Medauroidea extradentata | reverse complement strand
CAATACATGCGTTATAACAGAGGCAACCCTATGTTTCCATCGCATGGGATGGAGTGGTGTTCACACTTGATTCCCTGCATATGTCGTCGTGCATCCGAATTAAATCCGGAAGGTCAGCGTTCCATTTGTAGTGGTGGTTGAATTATCATCACGTAACATGTTTATTACCACAAGTTTCACTGTGATATCACGCCCTTATTGACAATAGAGGTGTGGTTCCTACACTCATTCTTGATTTAGGTCTGGCTACCTGTACCCGCGAGCTTATCCATGATTTACGTTCCACCCTGTATTTTAGGGTGTTGGTAGGTCTCGTGTTTGTTCTTTGAGCCCTATCAATATGAATTTTAATGATTTTGTGCTTAAATTCAAACTTGACACACACAGGATTGTGGGAACAACCTCTGCATGTCAAGTGGGGGTTGTAAGGCGGTTCACCCACCACTTAGGCATTATTTTATTTTTTGTATTACAGTAGAGCCCCAAATTAACGAACTCGGGAATAACAAAAACAGCGATTTAACGAAAGGATTTTTAGGAACCTTCAAAAAAGCAACAAAAAATGTATTAAATAATTAACTGACTGACAAATTCTAATATTAATTGTAAGTTAAGTCCTTTAAAAATACTAGCACTGACTGCCGTATGTACTTATTTCTCCATAGAAAAGCTTAAGCCATCCGTCGAGAAACAAAAAAAAAATTCGTTGAAAACTTTGGCCGCGGGAGTGATTGAGATATGCACGCGTGGCCGAGCGACGCTGTTACATAACAAGCACGTGTCTAGATCCTCATCCTTGCGGCTGGCGAGTGAACGAGCATCTAGGTACCCAGGCTCCACAGCACGGCAGTGGACAGCACACGAACTAATTCACAGATAGTGCTTCGCATGCTCTAATAATTCTATTATCGATAGAATGCAGTGGTGTGCAGCAAGATTATTTACACTTGCGTCCTGTGATAAAACAAGCGAGTTTATAAAAAAAAAATATTATTTATGCAGATTTTTTACAACGAATTTATTACAGTGAAAGTAAATAATTTGTTTCTCCAATGCTTTAAAAAAAATATATATATATATGCTCGAGTGCAAAGCACTTTTTGCGAGCAGACCAGCACGAGTTTTTCACGAGCACGGCTGCATACAATCTACAATGACCGCCGCCGCACATATTTAATTATTTTACCGTTGTCTCGTAAACTTTTAATTCAGATTTCAATATGAAATTTTTTTTTTTTTACTATTTTTCATGGGATTTTCCATAATTTTGTTGGTGAAGCGCGCCGGAGAGAGACTGAAATATTGACGGCTCAGCGGTGTTAATCACTTCTCAGGTGTTAATTGCGTGTGCAAGGACGGCCTAACTCCATGCGCAAGCTCTTAGAGCGTTCCAGTAGAAGATTTTTCGCCAATTTTTTTTTTTTTTTTTCTCCTTTTCACTGCTGTGGCGTATTTTGAGCCAATATACTTTTTTACAATTACCTTATATTCCTACGAAACATGCCCGGGGATTTAACTTTTGGGCGGGGGGGGGGGTGAAGTCGGATTTAAGGAAACATCGATTTATAGTAAACATTTTCGGGTCCCTTGGCATTTAGTTAAATTAAATTGGGGTTCTACTGTATTTTTTGTTTATTTCCTTGTGTTTGATTTGTTGAATTTGCCATTATCTATTTTATTATGTCCGGTAACGTTTGGCCGTTTATATCAGTCTTGAAATTGTTCTATTTTATATTTAATTTGGTTTATTTAGGCTGAGGCTACTTTGTATTCTAATTTTAGTGTCAAGATAATTATTTGCAGCGGTTTAAATAACTTTAATAATAAGTGTACTTTAACTTCAGGCTGGGTGTATTGTTGGCAAGTTTAGTTTGACAGCACAGGTGTGCCTACCCAATTACTGGAATGGCTAAATTTAGATTTGAACAGTATTTACTACTGCTATTGTTCACTGGAGCGCAAGTGCATGGCTGCCCATTGAGTGCACAAGAGACAGTGATTTTTGCATGGACCAATCAAAAGACTTGCCGTTTAAAATTATTAAAGTTTTGTTGTTATTAAAAGGTAATTATGGTTTTCAAAGCAATATTTTTAGTTCAGAGGTTGTTTAAAAGTAAAAAGATTGTATTTGTCCATATTTAATGTAGTTTTAGTTTTCTGTTACGTTTTTACCTTGGTGCGCTGGGTGGCCGCCAGAGGCGCTGCAAGAAGAGAGCAAGCGTTGCAGGGGTTGACCATGAGACTTATTTGTTCCTTGAGCGCAGTGTGTGTGTTGTGCGGGATGGAATGTCTTGTCAGAGTGATAGAGGTGGCAGAACAGCCAAGTAACTTATTTAGCATAATTTTCATTACAGTTTCTTTTTAATTGATTGGTAGATGAGAGTTGGTGTTGCACGACTTAAGTAATATTTTGGTGTCGTGACCAGAATGGTTGGATAATATGGCCTAAGACACCGACCCCGTTACTTTTTTGGTGCTGTGACCAGGATGAGAGGTTAATTCGAATCTCCCCGTTACAATAACTTCACAACACATGTTTCCTAACATTACAAACGTGGACAAACTTAATATTTTTTATTTGTATTGATTGCTAGTCTCTTTTATAATATGTTTAGTTGTTACCCTGGTTTCAAGAAACAATTTATGAACAATAACTGTGCTGTAAACACAAACATTGCATTGGGTTTTTCTTGGATGAACAGTATGTAAACATGTTGCCACTAACAAAAGTTTTTGTTACCAAACAAATTGCTTCCGCTAACGGTAAGATATGGAATATGTATAGGGTGGAAATTCACTTCAGCTCAGTGTAGATCTACCTTCTTTACACATTAATTTGCAATTAATACAAAATAGAAATTTATTTAAAAAAATTTGTGTACCTATGTTGGGAATTTTATTTCACCATTTTTTGCACTTCCGAACACAGCCAACCTCCCCACTCAAGTAACGATACGCATATACAAAAAATCACTAGGTTATTACGGGATGAGTGAATGTTTGGATTGCATATAAAAAGTGAACCTGGCTAATTTCTTTAGAGCGTTCAATCTCAAACCAGTTAAACTGCGGCGATTGGGAAAACCTGGCGACATGATAGAGTGAGCTAGGTTAACTACAACAGGTTTTCGTTTTCGTACGAGAGTCTATATTGTTACATAAGTTTCCTTTTTGTTTGTATGCTTTTTTTTTACAAGTGGTGTACCTATTAATTTTAAAGCACCAAAATGTGTTTTTAAAAAAATATTGCTGTGAAAATTGCAGCCTATAAAATTTGTTAGTACAACTGAAGAACATCTGTAAACAATAAATGAGGTAGATAAATATCCCAGAAAGAAGTGTATAAGACATCAAGTGTCTTGGATTGTTAACTTCAAGGTTATTAAAACAAAAGGTAAAATAGATTGTCACCGTTTAGAGAGTACAAACTATATTCACTTCACACATTTAAAGTGCACATTTTCATGTGCATAAAAATTATTTTCGAGGTTATGTTTTCAATGTGTGTGTGTGTGTGTGTGTGTGTGTGAAGAAATAAAATGGTGTTTCCTGTATACATAATTTTTTCTTATTGGTCCCTTGAAATACGATGAATAGACGTTTCACTGTAGATCCTCAAACACTACACGTTTGGTTTTTTACCAAGTTTCTTAAGTACGTACCTAACCTAAAGTTTGACTTACGAAATATTTGAGTTGCAAAACTGCCTCCAGAACGTAATAACCCTTTTCATAACTCGGAGGGGGGGGGGGATTACTGTGTATGTACTGTACTCTGAGAAGTTTCCTCTGTAGGGTACAGCAGTTATGTCGGTTGCTGTGCTGTAAAATGTATTGTAATCACAGATGATGTTCTTGCTCATCAGCTCTATGTGAGCACTGTACAGTAATAACATTTCTTGCTTGTTCAGGTTTTGTGGTTTTCTTGCAAATTCATTGTATTATTATATTGTTACTTTATACAAGAACAAAACTTTGGTGATGGCAGCCATCAATCCCATAGAGATCAGGAAATAGTAGATTTTTGTAATATTATTAATTTCTTGATTTACAACTACTTTAACAGTAACAAACACAACCTATGACGCAGTGTCCAACTGTGCAGTGTTCAAACTGTCTAAAATGTGGAAAGGTAATATCACCGACATCTGTTGCATTGTCTTACAACATAATCTAAATTTATTAATTATGTCACATTACAGTACATCTTATACCACAAAATAAATACAAATTGCATAATATTTCAACATGAAATAAAAAAAAATACATGAAACTTCAGATGTCAAGCTATATCGATACAGGACGAAAAATATCGAACACAATCGGACACAATACTACGAAGAAAAAGACGTCTCTTCTATGCTTAATGTTTCGTAGTTATTTTTTATCGCACACTTACTTTATATCTACTAGGAAATATTCCAACAGACGTTACTGAATGTTTTCCATTAACTTGTTAAGTCCACATTAACACAAAAAACCAAGTTCAGTTGCATTCAGTTCAGGCCAGGAATGAATTTCTGCACTTGATATGATTTCCACATATACTTCACAGAGTCCATACTCATTTTAAAACAAATACAACTCATGCATACACAATTCACAGATACGCAAATCATCCAATATACACAATAATTTCATAGACT
Source organism: Medauroidea extradentata (assembly GCA_003012365.1). Lineage (NCBI taxonomy): Eukaryota > Metazoa > Arthropoda > Insecta > Phasmatodea > Phasmatidae > Medauroidea > Medauroidea extradentata. The sequence goes on along the minus strand of PNEQ01029708.1, from coordinate 19,978 downwards.
AAGTAGGAAAATGAACTTAAAAAAATATTTGTGGTAACTTAGCGCAAAGTCCAACTCATTTTTACACCAGGAGCAAAAGCGATTTTAAAAAATCACAGTATTTTTCATTCTCTGATGAAGAAATTCTTAGAGCTACCTGCGAAACGCAGTGAAAGCTGCCCCTGTATCACCCCAAATACATACTCACTTTCAAAATAAACACTACAGCAAGAAATCAAAGTCTTTAATTCAGTTATAAAAATTTATGTTAGTTTCACTATCACAATGGCCAACATTTACACATAAAGTCATATTATTTGCATACACGAAGAGACATTTGCCCCTGTCCTGGCAGTGGCACCAACACTATACTAACTGTGGAATGAAGACAACTTGCAGTATTGTCATGAATGGGGCCAAGCGGTGGTACATGGAAGGCACCGGGTGATCATCTCCTCGTCTTGTGTAGGGACTCACACGTGTTAGGGAGGTACATATGGGGGTGGCTTGCGGTATGTGGGTGTAGGTTTAGGGCGGTTGTGGCGGCCGGAGTCTCGGTTGGATGTGAAGGGTGGGGGAGGCTGGTAGGGGGCATCTTCGTTGGGAAGATCTCCTCCGAGAAGTGGATGTGCTGCCGTGGGAGGTGGCGAGGCCCTGTCTGCTTCATTACCACGTTGGTACTCAGGAGGGGGTAGGGGTGGCTTCTCCTCTTTCATGATGACCGGACTTTTGTTGCCCGGGTCCGGGCGTTCTTCCAGCTCATCTTGAAAGATGACGGGAATGCCCTTGTTACGAAAACTTTGGCGCTCGTCTTCGTCGCCCACGTTCATCTTGCCTGTGCGGCGTCTTCGATACAGCACGCAGGCAACCGCTCCTGCGAGAAGTAGCATGGCAGCTATTATCACTGCTGGAACTATGAACGTGACTAGGTACTCGTCGGAGGAGCTGACTGGTTGAGAATCGTCAGGTGACTGGGTCTCGTCGATCGGTAGGTTCCTATCCAAGTCTGGTTCGTGGAACCTTGTCTTCTCGCCTTGACACACTCCCATGGGTATCAGTTCAAAATTAACAACTGGAAATTCTTGACCCATGACAGTCGTCACACGCTCGGAAGTGCTCCCATCACCTTTTATGAGCATCTGTCTCAACTGCCGGATTTCTGTGTGAGGGCACTGTTCCACGGGAAGTGACCGGTTGAACCATGATATTACTGTACTACCTTGGGTAATATTTTTAAGTGCAACTGTACTTGTGTTGTGGTCGTCGAAAAGTTCACAGACTTTCTCTACAAACTTGCGTTTTTGCGCGGCACTTTGTACAAAAGATTCATATGGAATGTTCAACTTCATTCGGAACTCGACATTGTACAATAGTGTAGGAGCAGGATGCACAACTACTACTAATCCATCATTGGCCATCAATCCAGCACTGTCCTCGCATACCTGTAAACAATTTGAACAGACACGATTAAATGAAAATTGCGGCAGATAATTATGTATAATTTGTGTTCACATGATGAAAAAGAACATTCAAAATACCAAAAATGTTGCAAATGCATATGATAAATAGTAAGTAGCAAAACCACTTTAATCTGTAACTTTAATTTTAATGAACTGTGACTCAAATGTCAATTTTAGAGAATGATTTTAAACACAGTAGAGCCCATTAAACCAGACCAATTGGAATGAAGGCCTGTTTTGATTACCAAGTTTTTGGAATAACCATCCTTCCCATAATGTACTGGTTAGCAAAAAACTTATAAAATTTATGAGAAGAGGTGTAACAGTACATAATATTGTAAATATTATTTACAAAACATTGTAATGCTTTGTCACTGCATTACCACAATGCAAAACTAAAATTAAATTGGTTTAGTATTTATAATTACAGTACGTACATATTTTTCTCACACACTTGTTTTTACATATTATCCACATAGTAACTATCATGTTAGATGTTTACAAAATACTCCAATTTTTTACACTGTTGCTGAAAAAAAGAACAAAAAAATTTTTTTTCTATTATACACTGAATACACTTAACAGGCTAATGATTCCAAATTAAAATGATACCCGATAAGAATAACTTTAAACCACCATCCCATTGCTCCCGGAAACAGAGTGGTGCAATTTTACCTAACCGACTACTTTACATTTAACCACCTACAGTTAAAAAACAAAATTAAATTAAAACATTTACAACTTTGAATTCAAAATGTAGAAATGTTTAGAATATAAATAATGTCCAGAAGTGCAAACGACATCAACGGGTTATCGCATTCACATATATAAAAAGTAACAGTGCACAACATATTTCCTATTGAGCGCCAAGTTGATTTCCCGTACTTCCTGGTGGGAAAACTGAAGGAATATTAAAAAGTAAATACATTTTCTGTAATAAGGAGGCATTTTACAACAAAACCTCTCAGATCATAAATGCAACTTCTTGTTTTTTCCCCAAAGTAAAATAAACTTTGTGCAATGTATACAGCAAGGAACTAGGTCAAGCAAATAGATTCACTGTGCCGCCTGGACAAGATAGTTGCAAATGAAGGTCTTTACGCTACTGATGACAAATATGGGTGTTATGTGGAAATTCTGTAGAACTATGACCTGACTACAGATCTAACAACACAGCAGCAATTAAAGGTTATTATGTTGGCAACCACGGAACAATGACAAGTATGTATTCCAGCTACCCCACAGCTGTGAAGCAAATAGAAATCTATGAATAAACTTGAACAGCATGCATCTGGTACGTTAGGCCACACGACACGTGTGCAACATCAAAATATGTGTGCGAGGACTGGTAACTAATGCTGTATTTTCTCCTCCTTTCTGTGTTTCTCCTGCTTCTTTAACAAAAAATAGAACATTTCCACAAAAAAGTAAACTAAGTTAAGTGCGTAAAACATGTCAGCAAGTCAATACCAATAAAATAAATAGGTTAAAAATTGTAACAGTTCTAGTACGCTTGATGTGCTCGTCGATAACTGATTAGTGCTCACAATAAATACGAGGCACAAACTTATTTTATTTAGTTTCCATAGGACATATATATTTCTGTGATAGTTTTATTTTTAAATATCTACATATTTAAGTAACTAACAATATTTTTTTATGACTGTTTTTTTTTCCTTAACATACTAAAACTTTGTTTCATTCAAACTTGGTGTAGTGCAGTTACACTAAAATCCATCTCAATGTATGCTGGTGTAGTTACAACAATGTAGTTATCAAAGGATTAACAAAATATACGAAAGTCCAACTAAGTAGAATAAGCATGCCACAATTAATGAAAATTTGAAAAATATTTCCTCATATGTACCCATATGAATTAAACAACTTTAGTGCAGCATCATCCACTGTGTATAAAGATTTGTTAAAATATTGACCAATAAACAAGTTCATGAAAATAAAAGTGTAAAGGCACTAGTAAACAAATTTAATGTAAGTGTCTGGGGGGGGGGGGTGATTTTTAAATATGTGGTGATTAGCACTTGGTAGTAACATAACCTCAACACTTCATATTTTGTACGTAAGTATTTTTTAAATTTAATTTTGAATCTTATAATAGCACACAGGAAAACTTTTTAAAACTGGCATGCTTATGTTCAACAATATTTCCTTTTTAACTGAATGAGGACACTCGGTTGTGGCTGGAGTTTTTATTTTATCGATCATCTATACCATACAAGCAGCCCAGAATTAGTACCAGTTTCAAAAATTATTTCAATGTGTTATTACAAGATACAAAACTCAATAAAAAAAAAAGCTTACCTTAAATGTTAAACGTGAAGTGTTGAGGTTATATTACTACTGTACCATGTGTTAACTATGTATCACACATAAAAATTCACCCTTAACACAGTACATTACTTTTTGTCACTTACTATTCCACTATCATCTACAACAATTTTGAAACTTTCATCTCAAAACACACTTTATTAACCAAACCTTCAAACTGAAACTTAACTAATTTAAACTTGGCATGCTCATTTACTAGGTACATTATACCATCTACACCACCTCCAGACCAAGAGTAATTTTTTCTGCAAAAATTACATTGGTGTAGCTACACCAGCTTGAATGAAACAAAGCTTAAAAGTACATTAGTAATGGAATTCATATACAAAGCATGCTGCACAGTGGCATATTCTGACAGGACAACTAAATACATCTATGTATCTCCATCTTAGTTCACACACTGTCAGGTCATATAAGAACTGAATGAGAATGCAGGTGCACATTCTCATTATTTGATCATCATTTGCCACAGCAACGCTTCACTAAAGACAATGAAATATTGACGCAATCCGCTTGGATAAAACTTTGTCTCTATGTTTTTAACATTTTTGAGAACAAGGGGGATGTTAAATACATGTAGTGTAGGCCTATTGTATTATCATTTTATTCAGAAGAGATCTGCCTATTAAATTAAACAAAACTTAGTTAAGTACTTGACAAGTGACAAGCATTAACTTTTAGCAAAATACACACTAATGGAATTTTTAATTTATTAGTGATAAAAGTGGTTTGTTTCAGATCTGGTCATAATCAAGGTTCTACTCTCCTGTTATATAATCATATGAGAACAGCACAATACTGTACAGAATACAAGCGTACAGAATGGAAAAAAAAAAAAAAAAAAAAAAAAATCACAATGAAAGATGCATTTAGTTTTTTTTACAAAAAAAATTTGATGAAGGGTGCAGTCTATCACAATTTCCACCACCATTATTTTATTTTTTATTTGTATCAGATATTTTTTTTCTTATTTTAGACACAAAATGTGACAATTTGGCTCTAATGGTTTGTTAGTCATATTTTGCATGTTTCCGTTTTAACGACTACACTAAAACCAACTGGTATGCCTAACTAAAAAAAATCACAGTTGATAAAGACATTGCAGGCTACAATGTCATGCTCATAAAAACAAAGAATAAAAATTATTTGTATTTTTAAAAATTTGCTGAAACTGAAAACAAAAATTTAAAAAATTCAATTATTTTTTTAAAAATACTAATAATTTTTGTGAGCATGACATTGTAGCCTGCAATGTCTTTATCAGCTGTGATTTTTTTGAGTTTGGTATATCAGTTGGTTTTAGTGTAGTATGAGAGAAAAAAAAAACGTCATAACAGCTAAATTTAGTCACATTTTGTGTAAAAATAAGAAAAAAATATCTGGTACAAATAAAAGTTTAAAAAATGGTGATGAAAATTGCAGTGGACAGCACCCTTAATTATGTTGTTTGGGGAGATACGAAAATGTATTATTATTACTATCATCAATATTATCAATATTATCATTATTATCATTATTAAAAAAAATGTCACGTGCGTGTGATTATTTTTTGGAACAGATGGCACGGATTCAATAAAATTTAGGCTCTATTTGGTAAAGTTTGTTTTCCTCTTCACATTCTGGCTTAGGGTACAGAAATTGAAGCTCTCCCACCCATCTGTTATCATTTAGCTAAAAATTCACTTTAATCATCCCTGTAAATCTAAATACATAAAACTCATTCCTTTATTACCAATTGGTACTCCCTCCTTCCTTCGTCATTTTTGGAAGGAATTCCATAAAACTCGTGGTTTTTGGCATCAAACTGCAGCCAGTGGGTAGGGTCAATTGGCATCCTGTTCATTGTCAGGAGTGACAGCTTCAAGTGATGGGCGCTGCCATCTTCAGGATCATAGAATGAATCCTGAAACAAAGAAATAGCATACCATTACGAGACACATCCCATTCTCAATGGCTTAACCATCTGTTGCACTGCTAACGAATTACATAAACTGCAAAATGTATACTGGATATAAAACAATATTACTGCAGACGGCTAACGTCGGAATGTTAACATGTTAATAGTTAACACAAAAATTGAAACAAATAGGTAAGTACCTTGAAAACACTCGACTATTCTTATGGAAGCAATAAGGTGTATGAACTAAATTAATATTTTAACATTTTGTGTTATGTTGCAAAAATATGGCAGGAATAATGACCAATACTCCAATTCAAAATACTAAACCTCACTTGCAATAAATATCTTGTTTTATACTGACTTACTTTTTATACTTTCCTGCATCTACCATAATGTTTTCTGTGTCCCTATAGTAGCATAAAAATGTTTCACAGCACATTTATTTTACTGTGGTGAAATGTGTTTCATTATATTTCCAGATCCTCCTTCCTTTCCCCCCTTCCCTTTTTTCTTCTTTTAACACCAAGCATAGGGCATGCTGCACATTCCCAACCTAAATTAAAGCAGTGTATTTATTTAGTGATGGGTAAGGGAAGTGTGTGGGAAATACACCAGGATAGTGGGTCTGAATACAGTGTGGCATGCATGGACGTGCATTCCCGATAGCTATCGACATGGGGTTTTGCCACTTAAAACTACTAATACCGTATTTACACAATAAAACCCTGTCAAGACGTTTGTGATAGGGCAGGAAGAAACAATTCTTATTAAACAGAAAAACTTCTTAAAAAAGGTTAAATTACATATGCCTAAACAGACAAGGTGTAAAAAAATTATTTAACTTATCAAGCAGAAAACTACTCAAGAGGATTTCACTGCAAGAGTAATTTTCTATTGAACTTTTTTGGAGACCAAAAAACTTAAGCTTTATAACCAGGAAAACATTATACAAGACAATGCTATAATCGGTTCTTCAATACGTCAACATTTAAATTAAGAAAATTAAATGTTTAATTGTTTTGTTCTTGTCCAAAGAGAGAGTTCTTTTTGTTATAAGCTATAATTCTACTACGCATACAAATACTGTACAGTTATGAAACAAATAATAAATGTGTCCCACGCTCCACAACACATTTAAAAAATACAAATATAACTGCCAGTACAACTGAACTACAATCCCAAATATTTAAACATATTTAATTTATGCTGAATCATTAACCAGGACGTTTAGATGGAAAGTAAATAATTGTCTATGAATTTAAATGACATTTATATTAATGTACTTTCTCTGTTCTGATAATGTGACAGGATCCAGGACAAGCGCCAGATTTGTTTATATATGAGAAACAGTTTTGTTTACTTCACAACATACTTTGTTGTCAGTTTAATATAGGTCTTAGGGTCACTTCTGACTATGGTTTCTCTGAGAGTGCCATGTGTATTGTAATTCTGTACATAAGCAGGCCAGTGAATAATAAGGGCTTAATTAACTGATGTTCAACAATTGTAAAGTTGTCTTTTTGCTAAGAATAATGTACTGAGGCTGTTGGGACGACCACTGGTGATGGCCAAAATTGAAGTGTGCCATTCAGACAGTTCCTTTGTAGAAGGCAGTTGTGCCGACCCTGATGTCCAGCAAAGTTAACAAGGCTTGGTTACAACCTCCATCATAATGCTATGAGCCCAATAATTCATACACGTGCAGTGCAGTTGTTAAAATGTCTTACCGTTGTGCCCAAATATCATATTTGACAGTAAAACTAATGTAAGCAACAATGAGAAAGTAGCAATGTCATCTTCACGTTTTCTTCTGGAATTTTCCCCGTCACATTTTATAGACCAGGCACCCTTTTAAATAAAGAAAACACGTTAGAAGTACTGTGTACTGGTTTGAAATTTCAGTGTTTGACGCGCAGGAACAGCGTAGCGATAAGAGCCATAGTACCATGTTCGACGATAGGCACATGGTATCTATTCGCAGCGCGCTAAACTGGCGTGCAATGTTTTCGTAGAACTTTTTTTCCTATGGGACTAAGCGGTGATCCTATAATTTTATTTTTGCATAGTATGAAGTAAAGACCAATGCACGCACCTCATTTTGCAATTTACGGATTCAGGTCGTATTTTCAGAGTTACAGCACTCTGAAAAAGCAGTTTTTAGCCATTTCCAGAGGCCCAAAAATCATGTTACTAACAAGCATACTGAATTTTCAAAAAATGACATACGTAGTTTCAAGTGGGTGTTCTTTTCATAGATAACAATAAGAATAAGTTCGGCGGTTTCGCGTGACACGCCACAAAACCGTCCAATGGCTAAGTACACAGTCCTCTTAAGTCACAAATTTATTCAATGACCACAATAACACATCTGGACGCTAAGGAATTTTATCAGAACAAAAAAATTGGAGTTGTGATGAGACCAACCAATACTACTATAGTGTTCGCCACCAGTTTTCAATCAGTACAAACCCTAGTACTTAGGTTTGAACAGCTAAAGAACTGATGCACAACAAAGAAAAGGATTAAAGTGACCCTATCTATGCTACAAAAGACATCCTGCCTTCTTTTTTCAGCTAATACTACCACCTTTAGAAATGTATACGTTAAAAAAAGAGGGGGGGGGGACTTATTATTGCTAGTTTATTCACTTGCCTGAACATTTTTTGCTACCATTCACGCCCCTCGTTGCAACCCGACTGGTACTACACGTTAGCAGCACAACGCACTCGCAATGCCATACTGGCATGACAACCACTCGAAAACACCCTCTAATTCAGACTGTTTATTCATGGCCAAATAATGTCGCTGTTTGCGGGACTGATACACCAGGATTTAACTTAATCTAAAAGTTCACAAGTAAATGTAGTAGTCTACAACTAAAGGAACAGATAAAACTTATCAATATTTCAATCGGGGGACACATTTTGCATCCAGATAGACAAATAGGTCTGCAGGGCATAACCTATGCATGTAAGTTAAGTGGCCGGTTGCACAAGACTACTCACGCTGTTAGTTTTAAGAACACTAATCAGGCTGCATGCCTGCATGCTCCTCATATGTGCTTTCTAAAACCAAATTTCAAACTGTCAGTCATTCACATCCAAGAGGAAAACATACCCATTGAAAGCTGTGAAAGGTACTCCTCCCAGCAAATCCTACATGTCTTGTATACTCAAGTTTTTATCAGTCCTTAGAAGGGTTACCAATAGGGGTGTGCAAATAGTGGTTTTACTGTTTCAAATAGTTTTTCTTTAAATTAGTTATTTGCCAGTGCACACTTTTCCATTTTTACAGAGATATAGAAATCCACTTTGCTTTATTAATAAAAGCACCAAAATTTAGCAGTTTTTACTTGATAACCTTGAACATACTTAAAACATGTTAGTTTTTGTTACTTTGTACCTGTTTTTACAGCAATATTCTGCATTTTCTTCTTAGTTTTCTTCTCTTAATATGTTTGCAAGACAAAACAAAATATTTTTTTTTACATAAGTGCTTACTGCAGATGGCATAGCTGGTAGTTTACTTGCCTACTTGTATAAAGATAAAAAAAGGACTTTTCTGTAATATTTTCAGAAGAATCTTAATAGAAATACAGAAATTTAAAAGCTAAATAAATATGTAGTAAAATATTACAATACTACGAAAAAATTAGATTTTGTGTGCAGGAAAAATGTAATGCCAATGTTTGGAGAGACTGATCCAATGTTTGGAGAGACTGATCACTCTTCAAACTAATTTTGGTTAAATAACGGTTAACTTCCTACTTGATTCATATAAGAAAACATTTGTAGAGTAGTTTTATAGAAATTTTGAACATTCTCAATCTGCTTATTATATTAACAAATACAAGAATCAGTAATTAAAAAATGTTTGCCTATAGGACATTCGCATTAACCATTTCATTCAGGCCTTGAGTAGTTAAAAAAATGTTTACAGTGTAACAATATTAGCGGTGCATAAAGTTCTAGCACGAACAGTCGTAATTTCATCCCAACGAATACCTTGGATTCACATTTTCGTCACGTTAAATTCAGAATTGCAGACCACACCAAAAGCTGAAAATGATGTTTCCCCACGTTTTGACCATTCTGATTTGTGTTCCCACTCTTTGCGACATTTGTAAGAATCTACAATATTTTTTTGCTTCTTTAATTAACGAAAATAATAATTATTAACTTCCCCGCAGCAAACATTTTCTGTAAATAAACAGTGTCAAAAGTAAACGAACTGTGTTAAACTTTTCATAGATGTAAGCACCGTAACTGCGTAGACGAACTTTCGCTCGCTGCCGCTACCGCGATCTACACAACGGCAGTGATCTTATACCACTGCCGCCATCTTGTATACATAGAGATGTTTCCGTTAACGCATATCACGACGCTTCAAGTACAAAGTATCTGCGCGAGTATATCTATGGTCACGAATGTGACGTCACATGTAAATATGCAAATATTTATGTTGTAAACATCCACTAATGTTAATTCTTTTCCTTATATTTATTTTACACCTTTAAATATCCGCAAAAACTGTAAAATCAGTAAATTATATTATACTTGTAAGTAGAAAATGGTCATTATCACCTCAGATTATTTTAAGAAATTGTTTAAAATTAACTATTCGAAATTGTTTGAATACTTCGAAATTTGGGAATCTGGTACTCATTTTTCGAATTTGAATAATACAAATTTATTATTAGAAAAATATTTGAAATTTCAAATATTCGCACACCCATAGTTACCAACTAAGGTAGCCCATACACGCCTCACATTTTCACTAATGAAATTAGTATAATTTATGTAGTATCTCACCCACAACAGGGACAGTGTACTGTGTGTAATCACATGCAAATGTTTACACTTAGTAGACTAACATATAATACATTAAATAGCCAACAAAAGCTTAGGTCAGAGTAAGCATACAGTCTGAAAAGAAAATGAAGTAGCATACCTCTGGCACCTTGAACACCAGCAGCTGGCCAACTGTGGCATTGATATGGTCCACCTGGTTCCTCGCGACAGGAGGGAAGTTGTCCTGTGGAGTGCGCGGGGGAGCTGGTGGAGGGGCTGCCTCACATTGCCCAAGGCCACGGTATGTCACCTTTTTCACTCGCACAGACGGAAGCAAAGCATCTTTCAGGGCAGTCGACGGATCACCATTATCGTTCAGCACCATCACCTGAAACCACAGAAAATTAATACCATTTTCCATCACAATTGTGTAACCAAGATTTTTGTTATGGAGGAGAGGGGCTGCAATCTTCACGTATTGTATTTGTGCGTTCGAAGTGGCGACAGTACTTTAAAAATAGTGAACATTCTTTAAATTAAATTAGTGTATAAAATATACCACCTTTGCTAATATAGTAGCACGAATAGTTCTATGATAATCATCGAGACGTGTCATTACTCCTGGCAGCAGCAGACTAATATACTATCAATTAACGTACTGTAATTAAAGACTCTGAAGTTTGCAGGGGGAGGGGTGCAACCATCCAGCCACACAAATGGTTGTGTATTTATAATTCTGGTGTACACATTATTTTGAATCTACATTCCTTCTACAACCAGCATAAATTTAACAAACCTTTTCTATACAGTAACAATTAAATGCTTTTATTTGTCACCAAGAACCTAATTCAATACAGCAAAAATATTTTATTATTCATAAGGATGACCTCGAAAGGCACATTAAATGCTACATCAGTGTTACGTGCACCATTTTCGTTCTGTGCACTAAAAAGTTATCTACTGTCTTAACTTTTGCCACAAAGAACAGTGATAGTCCAAAAATGTTTCAAGTTTTTTAATTTCAGTTGCTTTAATTAATAACCACATAAGATCGCCTCTGCTGTATTACCTACTATGTACTGTAGAATGTAAATTTATTTTGTGGCATAATTGTGACTATTTCTTCTTTTTTTGCCCTTTCAGGTTGTGGTGTTCATTTTAAAACCTTGAGCAAATTTGAGCCACAATGGTCACAAGCCGCCCAATTAGCACTGCGTGTCACTGTTGCTTAGTTTTAGTGTACCTTGTTCAGAGTTCGTCAGGCGTGGGATATTTTGCACATCCCGACTTGAGAAGCAACCGAGTGGTAAAAATCACACTGAATTGGCTTACAGTCTTTCCGTTGTCTCGCCTGTGTGACTTTCGGCTGCAAGACAACTAAGACAAAATACTGCAGTAAATTAGAGGTGAACGCTTCGCGTCTAAAAATATTCCATACTGAAATTTGTCTGCAAGAAAATGAATGTGAAAAACCAGCTGTAGTAGTTTTTGCTTACAAAAAATTATAAACACAAAATACAAAACACTACTATGTATTTGGGAGATGACCCCCAGGTTTGATGCCTAGTTCTGGCAATCCTGATTTTGGTTTACCATGGTTTCCCTAAATCGCTCCGGGCAAATGCTGCGATGGTTACCTAACATAGGCCATGGATGTTTCCTACTTTCTGCCCTTTTGTGTAAAGTTTTAAACTTCACTGTTTCTAATGACCTCACTGTCTACAAGATGTTTAAAAATGTACCGCTTTGACAGGAAAGCAGTCTTAAGAGGCCGCGTTAATGTTTCAGGCGCATGTATGCAACCCGCATTAATCCCAAATAAATTAAAGCAAATTTTAAGTTTGCTGTAGCAATAAGATTACGTTTATGTGTAATACTCTCATTTGTATAGCAAACTTAAAATTAGCCTGATTTATACGGGGTTAATGCAGGTTGCATATGTGTGCCTGAAACATTGACGCGGCCTCTTAAATACTACAATCAAGTAGTAAAAATTTTAAAAATCTTAGCTAGGAACGGATCAAATAAAAATAACTGGTTATAATTCTGGTATTAATTTTACAATTTCAATTTGGTTTCTGTATTCCATATATTTACTTTTTAATACCTACTTTTTTCTTGCAAAACTGGTGACAATTTATTTAAATTAAGATATGGAACAATTTAACTAAAACTAAACGTGTAGATACAATGTAACTGGATTTTTAAATTCTTGTGAAGATTGCTGCTGACTTAGAAGGTCCTTGGGAGAGGGTAATACTACTTTTACAACAGGCCTACATAGCTGCTGCCCATGTTCTAGACACAAAAATGTTCCACAAAACAGAAGAAATATTTAACACTTAGGGAATACATACTACGTATACATTGTTTGAAAAATTACTAAGTACATGCTTAACATGACATCCCTTTAAAAAAATGCTTAAAAAAATACACAAATGTATTGGCAGTATATTACTTTGCATTTATTTAAGGTTTTTCCTCTCACAAGAACATGAACAAGTTTTCCATTTCTTCATTGTTGCATTCATTTAAACAAAATTATGTGGTAGAACTTTGTGTGATACATACTTGATTGAAACCTACTTTCTGAACACCGATTTCTAAAATAAAACATTCGACGAACTGTATAAATGTGGTGAAGAAAGAAACTAGCTAACATATGCATTAGTCATGTCGCAAGACAATTTTATTTCATGCAATACCATGTTTAACAGCTTCTCAGTATATATTACCTATAACATCCTGCAATGAGAATATGTCTCATTTTTCCCCAGAGGGCACTCTCTCGTGTTCTTGCTATAGCAAATACATCACAACTTTGTCCAAGAGAGCACTCTTCAATTGTTTGTCGAGAAAACTGTATATTGGCTCGCACTTTCTCGTGCTCTGGCATATGCCACCTTGATTACAACTATTGTTTGAGGTTCCTGAAGAAAACTTGCTCACATAGGTATTGTAAATGCAGTGGAACCTCGATCTCAGAGGAACCTCGATCTAACAACATTCTCGGTGACTGTCAAAAAATTAAACATTAATTTAAAAAATAAATGGATGGAAAGGGGGATGGGCAAAATGCAAGTATGTTGTAATTAAAAGTCATTTAAAAATTATTTTTATCATGCAACATTAATAACGTTGTTACAATCACTTTGCAAGCGAAAACACTTCTTCAAAAACTTTTGCTGTATGACGAATAAAACATAATATGCCTGGCGAATTGGGCCGCATGCCCGGCAATTTATGCCTTGCTCACAACACAGACATGTGAGAAGTCGCTGCAAATGCTGTTGCCTTCTCCCTCCCGCTCCGCAGCAGAAAACAGAAAATTTCCAGCGGAAAACGTGAAGAAAATCACAATAAAAATTTATGAAAATACCTTTGCTAAGTCACCAAGGAAAAATAAACAAGAAAAATTACAATAAAAACAAATGTATACCTAAGTCCACAGAAATAAAATTACACCAAGAAAACTAACATAAAATGAAGCCGAAAATATTGTCCAATTAATGGAGAGAAAACAGTGGTAAAAAATAATTAAAATTTGCTGGCGGGATGACAATGAAAAAAAGAATACAAAAAAAATATTAAATATGCTCACGAGCAATTGAATAAGGCTAAAAAAAATCAAAATTATGCAAGGAAAAATTGTGATTATAACTGATTAAAAAAACTTTTGCAAGACCACTGGGATAAAATAAAGCACGGAAGATAAATAGAAATTGATTAAAAATATGCTTGAGCCCACATAGTGATAAAATAACACAGAATAATTGTGGTAAAATTACGGAAAGAAAAACCCAATAAAATCTGATTAAAAATACATTTGAGTCTTGCGAGTCCACGGCAAGTATGTAAAGTGTATACTGCACTCATTAGTGCTTGCTAAAAAAATATGTGCCACTGTGCTGCTTTACTTTAACTGGGCGGCCACTCATAGCAACAAAGAAAATTCCCTGATTTTTCCCCGATTTCCCTGATAGAAAACCAAAAATTTCCCAGAATTTTGCAAGTATGAAAATATTTTGGAATTTTACTCAACACATTTTCCAATAAAGATAAATATTTTAAGTCCTTACTGACACTACTGTCTGTGAGCTTGACATATCAGAACTAACTACGAACTTGACAAAGTATAACCACACCTACAAAACAGTAATTTTTTTCAATAAAAATGTTATAATGCTCTCAAAACTCAGTTATATTCCTTCCTATGACTTTTGCAGAAACTGAAAATGAATGAGGCAAGAAAATTCCCTGAAATGTCTCACATGGACCAAAAATTCCCAGACATTTCCTGATATTTCCAGGTGGCCACAATTTCCCTAATAATTTCAGATTTTCCAGGTGGGTGGCCACCCTGTTTAAATTACTTTTGGCAACGCATACTTCAGTGACAATGTCTACATATAAAATAATTACACATTCTTGTACGATGCTCCGTAGAAACAATGTAAATCACTAAGCTGCATGAAGCACTATCTCCACCTAGTTTCCGTACTATCCACTGCAATGCTGTGTACCTAGATGCTCATTGAGCCGTCAGGCATGTAGGGATGAAGTACAGAGTATCTAGGCACACACGCTGGCGCGTCACGCTGTAGTTATTCGTCGAACATGAAAAGTAGTTACAGAATTTATACGACCTCTAGGGTATCATTTCATTCAAGTTCATAAATTTGTAGTTGCATGCATGTATATAACAGTCAGTAACTGTTGTATGTTAACTGTAGGCACTGTGCGATGTTGTTACATCAAGGTTTTACTGTACTTCAATATATATACATTGATAATTATTTTCCAAAGAATAGTTGATTATGGTGAAAAACTGTGTAAACAATACTGTATATACATTAAATTCACGTATAAACCCTTGTTTGGCATTCAAAACATGTTGCTGGTTAATTTATGAATCATTTAAGCTCCTGACAAATGTACTTACTTTTGTGTGTTTATAATTTGTATTTCTAATGTACGTACTTGTTAACTTTGCTTTGTTTACAAACATGAGAATGTATTGTCCCAATTACAGAGAGTGAGAGCACAAGAATGCACATACAAGTTCTCTTACATGGTAATGCAAAAGAATACTCTCTGCAAATTGAGATACTGCTGTACTATGTTTGTATATCAAAATAAATGGAATAGTTTTCTGCGTATAACCGATAATAAAGTTGTTATTAACCAAAATACTGGTTCCAAATGAAACTAAGAACTGGTAAAAATTAGAATCAAATAAAGGTAATGCTCGATCCCTACTTAAACTGTTTTAAAATTTTCAATACAAAACCCTACCACAGCCCTGCCAGGACTCTGGGGTAGGCATCTGTTCAGGCCATGATCCTGAAGGTATACAGCAGTTATTTAATATTACTTTATTTCAGCAGAGGGGCCATGGTTGGTGCACTGGGTAGAGCACTCGCCTCCCACCAAAACAATCAGGGTTCTATTCTCACAGTGGTTGACCAAAATTTTCGCATGTGGGAACTGTGCTTGACGACGCTGCTGGTCAGCAAGTTTCCTTATTCTTGTTTTCCAGCAACTCTAATGTAGAGCCACACTTTTGTCATCCTTCTGGGCAAGCAGATGCCTATAGGTGTCCATTCACAAAAACCTACTTAAGAGGGTAGGATGAGACGTGATGTGTGTATTGTGTCACCCTTAGCTCTCCAGACTTCTCGGCTTCGAATGCACTAACTATATCCACCTAGGTGACAGCCTTAAACTTTTTTTCTTTTATTAAATGTGAGACAACTTTTATTTGTTTGCTACATATTTTTAATACCCCCTCCACATATTCAAGTAAAAAGGTTCAAGTATTTTTGAAAATGACAACGTAATACAGCTAGTAAAAATTATTACCTTATACAGATCATCAATTTCTTTCTTAGGGCAGTAAGTTCGTGGCAAGGAGTCATTGGTCCAGGTGAAGACAATGGGATCAGTGTGGAGGGAAACGTTGCGCACGGTGATCTGGCTAGTGTCTGGGTCACCGTACAGTCTAGCCAAGCTATCGAGCACATGCAACTCCCAGTCGACCACCGACGGGAACTCAAACTTCTTCTCCAGCCGCAAGTGCAGTGAAAACTCGTGGTTCATAGCCCTCGACCCCTTATGCTGCTGGACCCACACTACTAACTCCTGCGAGGTTTTTGCGCCTTCCCTGTCTGTCGCCTCCAGAATGTACGGCCAGCGAGACACATTATCATCTATAGGCCTGCAAACAAGAAATGTTACACACAATGCATCTAACATCTCGCGTGGAAAAAGTCACTAAATTACAGCACACACACATATACAATTGAATACAAATATTTGTATGCTGGAATGCTGTTGCCACCCATAGTTCAATTTTATTTGCGTAACATTTTTTTGTATACGGATATAATAAACACAAGGGACCTGCTAATAATATGTGATCAAAAATGTTTAAATGTCTAATTTATATTGTATGAATGTGAAATAAACTGAACACAAATTTACTATACTAAGCCCTCCCTCACCATCGGCCAATGATTCGGTTAGTTGCTTCAAGCTTGATACATCTGCTATACTTCTTTGGGTTTATTTTATTGTGCACCATCTACCGTATATTAAACACCACTTTCATCATTGGTCTACATAAATACTTTCACTACTGACTAAAATATAACTATATTACTGTGCATATTCCATTGAAAATAAAGCTACATATCTTTCTATCATTAAAGGTCATAGGTATTTATTGCATGAACATATTAACCTAACTGGACCAAGAAATAATAATGCTCAAAATTATATTCATGTTACTCTGTTATTTTTACAACTAAAGAAATGTATTCAAATGAAAAATATTGCTGTGTAAGCACAGAATCAATAAGGACACCTAAAAATGGCGATTTGTGAAATTTGTGAAAAAAAAAACACAAAATTTGGCGTAGTTATAAGTTTTCCATGAATTTCAGCATAATTATTGTAAAAAAAAAGTTTCACATGAATTATGCCTTGGCAGATGTTTTGTCGCAAATCAATAAAGGCACAATCGTTGAAATGTGTACGTTTTCCTTTAAGATATTTCTGGATACTTTTACAGTAAAACCTCTTTATAACAACCCCTTTTATAACAATCACCTCTCTATAACAACCCTTTCCTCAAGAACCTTGGGGTTTTAAAATAGGGGTTTTACTGTACAATTAAACCCCTTTATAAAGACCACCTCTATATAAAGACCTTATTCTAGATAACCATGAGGGGTCTTTATAAAGTGGTTTTACTATCGTTTCACTGTAATTATATTACTGTATGCTCACAGTTTTAACAGATTCTTTATATTTTTCTCTAATATTTAAAAGGTTTCAATAATGGAAAGACTAAGAAAATATGTTTATTTTGCATATTCGACCATGTAAAAAACTGAATACATTTACATTTTACGGATGGTGGACATAGATACATTTGCACAGATAGTACATACCTATATTCATTCAACGTATTTTGTAATTGAAGCGTATAAACTCACGCACAGCCATGGTCATGTGGTACAGAGATCTCGAATTACCGACAAGATGGTGGCAAAGTGACAGCAATGGCAGCAAAAGTTCGAAGTCCAAGTTGCAATACATTTCTCTATGACTTAACGCAAGTTTGTTTACATTTTTAATGTTCTGTTTCGGCTTTTTCGGGACTGTTGCGTTGAGTTTATAATTTTGATTTTCATAACGGAAATAAACTAATAACATTACCGGACAGATCCTTGTGTATACAATGATATCGCAAAGTTTCTGTGTCCTAAGGTGTAGGAACACAAGTTTAAATGGCTAAAATGAGGTGAAACAATTTTCAGCTATTCCACCACTGAATAAATACCAAACAGTTAATCTGTTTGAGTAGGTATGCTAGAAAAATTATCTTCATTGAGCCATATATTTTTTGTAATAAAAAGTTGTAATTTGTATTTGTACTTAAAGAGACTGAATAAACTGAAGGGAATATTTAAAACTCCTAAACTAGAGAAAAACTCAGGATAAATAGTTTAAACAAAAAGGATAGTCTGGTAATAAAAAATTATATTAATTTGCACAATTGAGTTAAGTATCAGGCATACATTGTAAACATTTTTACAAATTAATGAGGCAAAATAAAAATTGTTTGGTTAAATCCTAATCATTCTGACAATATTACACAAAAAATTTTTTACAGCTTAACATTTTTTCACAGCTTTTAACTATGTAATTTTAACACTGCTTTAAAGTTTTAAACACCACATTTTTAAACTGCTTTTTAACGATTTTAAGCACTGAAATTGGCAATTTTTATTCACAGTTTTTAGGGGCCCTTATCAGCTGAAAAAGTCAGATTCATGTTATGACTGCAAACTTACATGCAGGTACTCAGGTTTATTTAAGAATGTTTATTGCTTAGTACTAGTAGCTTGTTACAGAGTTGTCTACACTGGAATTCATGATGGACTTAGCCTGGGTAGAGTTAAATTTCAATTTATAGTTGTTTAAAATGTGAACCAAGTGAAGATTACTAATGGCACAACAGTGATACTGTATATGGGAAAAATTTGTGCATTCTATTGTGTTTCCCTGGCCACAAGTACCATCCTGTAAATACTTGTACCTTGTGTCTTCCATTAAAAATTTAAATATGAAGGTCTGTGCAATTTTTTAATGCAGCATGTTCAAATAAACTAACAATATTTTCTGGACATTCCCTGAATAAATGCTCCAGAAATCTTGAGTTCACAATCATAAGAGAGAGTTATTGTCCTGAAAACAATGATTAACACATACAAGCAAGTACTTATAGTACAATTTAAAAGAAATAACCTGATTTGAGATCCTGAATAAAATTCACATTCATCATGCATATTTTATGTTATCCATTTACTTAGATTTTACACATATGCAAACCTCAATTTTCAGGAACACTAAGTCACTACTGTTTAAGTGTTGAATCACAAAACTTTCTTTACATGCTTTGTTTTATATAAATTACGGCACTGAATAAGTTATAGAATATAATACATGCCAAGTTAACTGCAGGTATTAGTGATCAATCAAAAGGGCGTGGTACATAATTCAACGCTAAAATCATTAATCTATAACTGTAGGTTTCTTGAAGCCAACTTGCGAAAATTAAACAATCCTACACAATAGTTTTGGCCAACGTTTTACACAAAACTGTTTCCAGTGTTACGAACTTCTAAGGAATACCGTATTTACTCGTGTACCCGCCCCACCCATGTAAACGCCCCACCCTAAATTTGAAGGAGTGCGAAATGAAAAAAATTAAAAAAGGTATTTCTGTTCCCAATTTAATATGAAGGCAGCGCAGCGCGCGCGCAAGCAGCCCGCCGCATCTGTGCACAGCGTCTGCCTGTCTGAGCACCCGGCGATCCGGAGAGCTGGAGTAAGTCTGTGGTGTGTACGTGTACCGAATGGGTGCGAAGCAGGATGGCGTGTGAAGGGAGAAGAGAATTGGGCGGAGTTTCAACAAGCGCTTTGGTTGGCTGTGG
>PNEQ01029707.1:0-13809 GCA_003012365.1 Medauroidea extradentata | reverse complement strand
ATACCCCCGGACCCCCCTCTTTGTTAGCCGGTAATAAGTATTACTCCTATAAAAAATCTCAAGATTTTTTAACATTCAGGGTTGGCAGATATGTATCTCCATATCAAAACATCTTAAATCAATTTTTGCTAGTGTTGTCTCATATTCACAAAAGCCAAGATGATTAAGACACATAGTTTTTGTTACTTTTGCATAAAGTTTACTGTAAATGTAATGTTTCAATAATCTCACTTGGACAAGATTACGTCTTTTATGCACGTGTACTTCACTTTCGTGCTGTCAGTATGCTTGCAAGTAACGAAACATGTCTGTTAAATGGGTCACATTGAAGCTAGACGATCACTTTTCAGTAACTGACAACTGTTACAGATTACATATTTTGCTTTTTTCCCTTGCAGAAATGTTTTGTTACAATGTAATTACGGTGAAAATTCTTTTTTTTGCCAAATCAGCAAGTGATTGGTTCAATATTCCTCTATCATGAACCGCCCAAATTTCTTCACTTGATATGAACATGAACAAATGTCATTAAGAAGCAATTTCTAATACATGAATGGAAAAGCTATCATATAACATGATTTCCAAACAGCACTTTGGTCGCAGAAACTGTTTTCAGTCATTGGAGTACTTGGTAGCACTGTGCGCCTGTTCACTTATGTCTCTCGAATTGTGCCAGTGTTACCATGCCATGTCAGAATTATAGAAATATACAGTTTTTTAGTGACTGTATTGTGTAGGCACTGTAT
Organism: Medauroidea extradentata; assembly: GCA_003012365.1. Taxonomy (NCBI): domain Eukaryota; kingdom Metazoa; phylum Arthropoda; class Insecta; order Phasmatodea; family Phasmatidae; genus Medauroidea; species Medauroidea extradentata. Next base: position 13,063 of record PNEQ01029707.1, on the reverse strand, counting down.
TCGTTTAATGCACTGGTTAGTTTGTGTTACATTACTAAGTTGTTAAAAGTGGGGTTAAAAGAAAAAACAAGATAATTAAAGCAACTTACGAGGTTGACTGGACCAAGTAATAATTTTGTGGGTTTCATTAAAGAAGCATGTATTCACTCTTTATGCCATTTGTACATAAATAATTTAAATTGTGTTAGTATGCAACACTCAAGATTGTCACTCAATAGATATTTTAGGCCTTAAAATTGTGATATCTTCAAATATTTAATTATATGATATGAATTGTGAGTATGTGAACTGAAGTACCGGTACTTTATTTGATTGATTTGATGCCGTGAATGTTGAATGAGTAAGGTCTAGGAGGCCTTCTATATCTAGTGGTAACAGCGCGTTAACAAGCTGTAGAACGGTCTTTTGAGTGAACGACTTAGTTCAAATAGGTCTATACGGAGTCTGTCCCTGTATGAACATCGGATTTGCTGTGAACTTACTAAAATACCTAATTGTTTGTTTGGAAGTTTAGGATGGTTAGATTCAATAGAACAACTGAGTCACATTTAGTATCAAGGAAATAAGCGATTATACTTGTAACTTAGAACATTTCTATGGCACCCTAAATGCTTACTTTACTATTAATTTTATTAATACCAGGCCAAAGCATATTTAGAAAAAATTCAATGTGTTAACGTGTTTTACATGATGGAACATTTTAAAGAAACTAATTGTCATATCACATTCTTCAGTTTCGACTTTGACGGTAAGATATTTGTGTAAATTGTCATGAAGGACATTGTAAAAATTCTAACTTAAGGTAAGAGGAACGCCACACTGGCCCAGAATTAACTTGTAGTCATCTATTGCGCCCCCTTACAAACACAAGAAGAAATCAGTTCAAGAAGTTCAACAGTTTACTGCTAGAGAACACTGCCAAACACCGGTACGGAGGGGAAGGTATGTAGCATAAGAGGAGAAAATAAATAACTAAAAAAACTTAGGCAAGGTTGCCAAGTGATAGGCATTCCTTGTGCCCCCCTCCACTCTCATCACCCACCTACATTCATCACACATAGAGTACCATCACCTGCTGCTGTCGCCGCTGCTTATCTGTGTAATACGAGGAGTCTGACATTTCCCATATTCGACGCATGGAATCAGTCAAGCTATAAGAGCCAGGGTACCAAGCTCAACGGAAAGTATATTGCCTGTATTCATAGCGCGCCAAACTGGCATGCGAGGTTTTTCTTGGAGTCATTTTCCTATGACACTCAGTGATCTTAAAATTTAATTTTTGGCAATATGAGACAAAAAACAATGCACGCATCCGCATTGCACTTGATGAACTCTGGTAGTTTTTTCTCAAAGTTACAGCAGTCTAAAAAAAAGCCATATTTTTAGCCTTACTCAGAATCCCTAAAACAATTATTTTAAAAAGTGTTCTGAATTTTTAAAATTATAGAAACTTTCTTTTCTAGTGAGTTTTCTGTTAGTAGATAATTAACAGGAAGAGAAATAATTTAAACGATTTTGCGTGAAACATAATACGCCTGACAAGCTACTACACTGTCTGCTTGTGTCAGCCTCAGCGCGAACATTGTTACTTTTCATGCAAGATATTAATGTAATTTTACGTATTGAAGTGCACCATTTACGTAATGTTAACTCAAATCAGCTTGGTATGCATTTTATTTTCTTCATTATACAGTTCTTCATGATTAAAATATAAAAACAAAATCTGTATAAGTAACAATCTCGCACGTGTATACATCGTATGCCTTTATCTGCTGCTACCGATTACTGTCATTAAAAAATAAAAGTGAAATGATTTAAAGAAAACAAGTACTTCCTAACGTCTAGTTTTACTTACATTAACGTTGCTGTTCTCACTGTACTTTTTAATAAAGTTTAGTTATATCGTACAAGGATACATTTTAAAATAAATGTTTTGCGATATGTGTATGTGTGTGTATTATATTAACTTTATTTACAAACAAACATTTTATCCTTTGTACAGTATTAATTTTGTACATTGTTATATTTTTATAGATCTTATTAACGAGTCATTATGACTCATTGCAACTTTCTTATTAAATAAATATATGCAACAGTAAGTACGTACTGTACATAAAACTGAAGTGGTAATATAAGAACCCTCGAAACATTTTGTTAAGAATAAGAATGTGCTTAATGTTTCATTTACACGTTTGGAACAAAACTGAAGATTTGAATTCAAAAATGTATTTGTTTCCATTGTCTTAGCTTAAGTTGGCTGAACAATCGGTAAGATTTTGATTCATAACAGAAATTTATAAAAATAACATTGTCTTGTTTAGCACAAAGAAATTTGGTTTAAAAGAATGTACATGAAGTTTCTCTTACTAACATTAATTACGTCTAGTATACTGATTTATTTCTAATTAGGCCAAACTGAAGTCATGAATGCAAACATTGTGTTTTTAATAAGACAGTAAGTAAGTGATTTTAACTTAAACGTTACCTCTAAATGAATGTAGGCTATTTAGCGTATTCAAGACGTGTAAGTGCAGAAAACGATAACGGCGAAGTAACACGCACATCACGTCTCTCCCTAGCCTCTAAATGCAAGTCACTGAAATATCATACCGCCTTTTCGCATACAACTAGCATCTATGAGACATTTATTGGTAACCCTAAAATTGTAACACATTCAGTGAACCTTCGATAACTCAAGTCTCGATGTCCCGGACTTCGGATAACACGGACAGAATTTCAATGAACAAAATTAATTTTAATTAAATAATTTTTTGGTAAAATATCATAAGTAAATTGTGTCTGCCTCAATTAAACCCATCACAATTTATTTAAAAACACTAGTGTGCTTTAAATGAAGTTGCTCATCACTACTTAGCCTTTAATAATCCCACCGTAAAATATTTGGCAAGTTCCATGTGGTTAAATGTTGCTAGCGAGGCGCACGAGTAGAGATGCAACTGAGCAGGCAGACCTCCCTTCTTTATCTGTACTCTCTCTTCACCGCGCGAGCCATACATGTATGTGCGTCATAAATAAACATTTCAGTATGATACTAGTGAATTGGACGGTAACTACAGGTCACAATGGCACCTAAAGGGAAATTAATTTTGTTCTGGTATGTGCGATAAATTCAAGATTGCAAAACAATTTGTTCCGGACATTAATAAAAAAAAATCCACCGGTTTGTATTGCAGTGTAGGCAAGGTGGTGAGAGGGTTTTACGGCCCTGTAACGACGTTTTTACAAGCCGATTGGCAATGAGGGTGAAGTGAGGTGAAAGAAGAACACAAAATCCATTCCCGAGCAAGGATTCGAACCCAGGGCCACTCGCATCATAAACTGGCACCTAACCCACTACGCTAGAGGCCGGCACGATATAAAAAAAAACCGGGCTTAATAAATTACAAAAAAAAAAAAAACCGTGGCAGAAAGGGGCTTTTGCCCCTGGCCGCACTTTCTAGAGGGCCTCGCTTTTGAACAAGTTAAATGGTTAAAATGAATTGGCTTTTATTGAGGTCCAATTAATGTTGATGGTATCTTTTTTAAGTGTAAATTGTGTGTAAAGACGTCACTGATCTATGACGACGCAGCCAAGGTAAGATAGTATGGAGGGAGACCTACAAGCACACATTATCACTTCAACCAACCACTGTCGTAGACTTCAACTACACAAAAAAAAAGGGGGAAAGGTAGACTGAGATTTACGTTGCTCCTGGCCTCGTATGCTAACAAAAAGGCCCTGGTAGAAGACAACTTCTCATAGGTAACGTTTGCAATGGTTGAATAATACACAAGGTGTCTACTAGGTCACTAAAGTCACGAAAGTCCCGAAAAAGTTATGATTTGTGAAAAAGGTTACGAAAGTCCCACAATAGTCACTAATTTGAAGTATATTTTGGTATAAGTCACGAAAATTATTTCTGGGTGTTTGATTCTTGTCGAATCATTTGTCAAACGTGCATGTTTACACTACTAGTATTTCTCGTACACTGTGCAAGTAAAATAAATAATTAGTTTGTATATTAGTTATCATAGTATTCTTCATAAAGACAACTTAAATGTAGGTATACGTTGATTACACATTTTAAAATTGGACATGCTTTGCGCTATCAGCAGTTGGAGGAAACATTATGAAAATTGTCTGCTGTGTTTGCATTTGTTCAAAAATGTTTAATTAATTCTGTTTGAACAATTTTTCAAGAAAAAGTCACTAAAAAGTCACTAAATTGTACTTTTACAATTTGGTAGACACCCTAAATGAAGCAATGATAATTTCAAGACTAACAATTAATTCTTTTAAACATTTAGAACGTTAATTATGAGTCTCTATAGACTAATTTAATTTCTGCTTTTACTTCTATTCAATTCAGTGTGATCTCATATAGTCAAAATTTGTGTGTTTGTGTGCAACAACACACTTTATTTTTCATTTTGCCGCATCAGTGGGAAACAAATTTTTCAGTATTAAATTTTTACCACAGAAATAGTTTAGTTGTGCGATAGTGTACCAACTTATAAAGGCTTACTTCAAAAGTGTTAGAATTTAATCAAAATTTTAAAGAAGTGTGAAGAGTATGGTGATAATTTAAATTTGTCTGGGAAGTAAGACATATTTAAGATATTATAGTATTCAGTGAAATCTTCGTCATCAGTAAACTAATAATATAGTGTGTAATTGAAGCAATGTTAGACTAAACAAAGCCTATGAGTGTATTGCCTTGAAAGTAGAATTTTTTATTAAGATTTGTTTTCCTTTTTAACGTATTTTGAATATATAGTTTCAGTTCACTGACAGCCATCAGAAAATAAATAAATAGCCACATTTATTTCCCATTTGAAATCGTAGCATGTTAAGATCTACAGGATGTTACAAAAAGGTACAGCCAAACTTTCAGGAAACATTCCACACACAAATAAAGAAAATATGCGACATGGGACACTTGATTATCACGGTAGAGCGCAATTCCTTACATCTTGTTAAATGTCATCGTAAAAACCATTTTGTACAGACACTGTTCAAATTACCCAATGGAATGTTCAGTTAGAATGTACGTTACTTCCTAGGATCACTGCCATGTGGGCGATGTGGCAGAAGGTAATTGTGACTGCATTGCGTCTCTTCAACTCACAGTCCAGATTACCTTCCATCAAGTGTCCCACCTGGCGGTGAACCTAAGAAGTAAAAGTACATAGTAAAGAACCAATCCATTTGGTATTTAGGACATTTCCTGCACTAAGTGTTATTTATGATGACATTTAACGAGATGTAAGGAATTAAGCTCTACCATGGTAATTAAGCGTTTCTGGACATATGTCCATATCACATTTTCTTTCTTTGTGTGTGTGGAATGTTTCCTGAAAGTTTGGATGTACCTTTTCGTAATGCCCTGTATACCTGCGATATGCGTTAGAAAAATTTCCAATGATTATTGTAGCATTTACGTGTGCGAAATTAAGGAATTGTGTCGTGTCGCCCTACTTTGTGCGGAGCAGTTTATCAGTGCTGGCCAGTCACCACGTGGTCCACGTGCAAGGCGTCCGTTAGGCACAACACCACAGAGACAAAGAAGGTGAGGGTAGAGACTTGGCAACGCAGTGATGGGGCATGCGACATGTCTATGTATCCATGGTGTTGGCCAATAGAGGAAGGGTGATATCGATAGTTAACTTCTTGCCATCTCGAGTAACTTATCTGTCAGTACTGTGATAGTTCCTTCTCTTCTGTAGAGTGCAGCACGTAACCAGCCATATTTTAATGGCCAATTAATATAACCGGCGACAATTACGCATTACAATATGGCAAATCATCCTGTTCGTCACACAATACACAGATACAGAATCTGTTAGTAACTTTGTGTTTTATAAACTCTGCACAATGTCACATTGAGGTTTAATGTAACTTATGTGCAAACATTACAGTTACTGAGACATATTTGTGACCTAATGGCACACTATGAAATATACTCAATTTTTAAAATTTTTAAAAATATTATATGGCTATATAAATACAAAGTAAAGTGGACATTGCATAGTTTACAACTCGACTAAACCAGCAAATAAAATTTTATCAGAAAAAAATACGGTACATTCCCAGTTGAAGCAATTGCTGAAAAGGCTTAAAGACAAATTATTTTCTTTTAAATCTTTGATTTTTACATCTTAAAATTTTTTTGAATGTATTTTTGGCATTAATTAGGCCTTACCAATAACGTTAACAACACATCGAAGCAAAAACAAAATTTAAAAATTCACCATCACCTCCTAATAATGCAGGCTTAATATTTTTTAATAGATTTTATTAAAATATCTATTTGAAAATGTTGCTTTAAATGTAAACATTATTTCTCTTGAATTTATTTCACATACCATGGAAACTCGACAAGTTGTCCTTTCTGTGAAATCTTTGTCATACTCCGACAAAGTTATGGTTCTATCTCTCGACACTGTTAATAACTCTACTGCTTTTCCTGTAATTTAGCAGGAATTTACCCTCAAGCATTCTCATAAGTTTTGCGAATTTACCCTGAAACCTTCTAAGTTTGTCGGTACCTCTAACCATTAGACAACCAGCATATCTTTAGTCCCAGGAATTATTTTATTTGTTTATTAACTCAGTGCTATAAATTAAACTATTATTATTAATTTTCTAGCCATAATTTCAAACACAGTAAAGTACCAATTCCCTTTCTATTGACAAATTGTTGAGGCACATTTACTAGCAAGTCCTTAAGTGAATGTCCATATGTTACTTGTCACGGCCTCCTTGTGTTACTACAAGTGGGGTAAAATATCCACAAAATCTTTAGTTACAAATTTTGTATTTATTTACTCATCTCAATTCATCATTTGTTATTTTATTCCTTAGGCGATGCTGATTCGCACAATGCCCAACATGTGGCACAGTTGTTTGTAGCTCTTGTCTATTGTTTGGGAGGATCTGGGCCCAAATTTCTTTAAAGGATGTGCAAACATGCAATAATGACACAAGAACTGCAAGACAGATGAAATTAGTGTTATTTAGATGATGTCATTCAATAGTGGTAAAAATGGATTATGCAATTCATTATGTACTGACGTTCCTCGACAGCATCAGTCTACATATACCATCTCACTAACCTCAAGGTTGGGGGGGGGGCACAAAATAAGTTTGTATTTCTGCAAAATATTATTATATATTATATATTATCCCGCTGTAGGAACCCAAGTACAATTGTGTGCGATATCTTTGATAAATGTACGTTGTGTGTTGGTATAATTGTATAATAATTTTTCAGAAGTAAAATAATATTTAAGAGAGCATGAGCTTTTATGAACATAAACACCTAGAATGAAATCCCCAGGTTTTTGAAAATTGGTATAAAAAAATTAAATTGTCCAGGTTAACAGGCTTTGTCAAATTTATAAGCAAAGTTTTCATTAGTGACTCATATGTTTAGCAGAAGTGTCAAAATTCAATGTATAAAATTTTGTTTTGGTTCATTAGAAATGTGTCGCAAGGGCAAAGCATTCAAAAGCAAAGCAAATGCTGCTTACTGTGATTATTAAATATTAATTGTATAGTGTTAATTTTTTCATACTAGTTTCATATTAATTTTAATTATTGTAAGTGTATTGATCATTATTTATTTTGTCTGCTCCTTTTGATACTTACTGTGATTATTCAATATTAATTGTTTGGTTTTAGTTTTTTCGTATTGTTTTGTATTTGTTTCATATTAGTTTTAATTAATTTGGGGTAATAATCATTATTTATTTTGTATGCCTCTTTTTGTGCACATGAATCTGTTAGTTAAAATGGGAATAAAATATATATGCAACAATGCATATTAAATTAGTAATTTTTGACCTACATGCAAAATGTTCAGAAAATGATCCTTGTGTTTGGTGAGTTAGTTGAACAAAGTATTTATTTTGTGTACATATTCTAATAGTGTAAAAATAGATTTTTTGTTAAATTACATTGTTACAAAACTTACTGATAAAATTAAAAATATGATGTATTTGTTCTTGTAGATTAAATGGGAGAAAAACATAACATTAGGGGAGCCTCCTGGATTCCTTCATTCATGGTGGTGGTAAGTATTTTTTTTTCACTTACACCTTGTACCCAATTAAGTAGTAGAATTGTATTGCAAAATTTAATTTGTTATTGTAGTTTTAAACCTCTGTACATGTTCAGTTTGTGTTGTGTAATTAGGTAACATTATTGAAAGTGTTCTATATCTGTATTGTTATTATTTTGCTCCAACTCTTGAAAATTAATATTGTACAGACAAAACATATTTAATTGTTGAATTTCTACAGAAAAATTAGATTCTTCAAATGCTTCTTTATTAATTATTGACACGCCCCAATTAATTGTTAATACCTGATAGTTGCACCTACGCAGCACAGTGCAAGTGCAGAGCAAGTTAAATGGGTCTTCTATTGCATGTGAGTACATATTTAATTCCATCACAGTGTAACCAGATGTAACACAGGTGCAAATTTTGCATTGCAACCATAAAAAGTGATATATTAATTGGCCCATTGGTCTCAGATTTGTGTTGTTTGAGTGATTTTTTTCTGTTTTTATGGATATTGTAGCTCTTGAATTAAATTGATATTTTACAATTACATTTATCAAAAAAAAAAAAAACAGTTTTACAGTGTTATGTTCCATAATTAATAACTGTACAACAGTTAATGATGCAGGGCTCGTACGTTTTTAAAAAACCTTGAAAAGTGATTGAAAAAAATTTTCAGTTTTAAGGCCTTGAAAGTGCTTAAATTTTTTTGAAATCCTTGAAAATTTTATTGATGTTCGCAAAATTCTATTATGCAACCAAGGAAGAATGACGCGAGAAAAAAATTTGTCAAATAATAACATTTTCGTAGTTTACCATAACCATTGCTACAAAATTAATGTTTAAGAGTTGCGATAGTGATCTTATCTTGCGTTGAAGCACTTCCGATTAGTAGAGGCGATGGTTACATATCGTAACTTGCGATGATGAACTGCCTATTAGTAGATTCAATACTATCGATACGTGACAAAATGGCTGCAGCCGCTAGCTGTTCTTTTTTGTTGTTGAAGAGGTTACTTTATTGCCGTCATGTTTGTTCAGGAGGGTAAATGAAATGTGTGAAAAGTAAATTGGGGTTGTAAGGGAATGCAAAAGTGACTACATTTTCTATTATTTTCACGTAAGTTTATTCACTGATTGAACATACAGTACTTAAAAACTCTGCTGTGGTTGTAAGGTTGGTTGTCACAATGCCGTCATATTTCACACCTTTTTAAAAGAGATTTCTAGTTTTGTTTAGCGAAGTTATGTAGGGCCTATTGGTTTACAGTGTGCTAATATAAAATTTTGGGGAAGTGCATTTTTAGTGGAGTGAAAGAACTGTAAAAGTTTCAAATTACTAAAGCGTTAAGATCTTTAGCTTCTAGTTCACGACATAAATATGTCATATTTAGGGGACCAAAAATTAGCTGAAAAAAGGAAGAAGAGAACAAGTAGCGGAGAAGAACTAGAGAATTTGAGAAAGAAATGTAAACAGGTGGAAAAAGATATTACATCACTCACACGATCTGCTGATAAGTTAGCACAGAACGCAGAGGACACTGGGGATATCTCATTGATTGCGTCATCAAACTCTCTTCGCCGAACAGCAGCAAAGGATAAAGTTGCTTATTTGGCTGATCTAAAGAAGAACATAGCTTCTTTGGAACCTGCTTGAATCAGCACAAAGAGAGTTGTATCCATTAATGTTGTTCGTATATACGTTGAAAGTTTTGTGTTTCTAATTTAGACAACATGTGTAACTGTGTCAGTAAACAATGAACTTCATTCAGCTGATGCAACCAACTTTATTTGCAAGAAAAAAAATGTATGATCAACTTTTGTATTCAATTTGTCTTCTCTACATTAGCTTATAAATACAGTATTTAATTTTTAAATGCTTTAATTGTCTATATGCTTTGTGGTTTTTGTTGATTTCTTCTTGAGGACATCCTTGAAAAATACTTTAATTTTTTTCCCACCTTGGAGTATGAACCCTTTGCAATGTACAGAAAATTTATTTGTTGATGGTAGGACAAGAAAAAAAAAGATCAAAATAATAGAAGTGAATGTCACAGGAAATGGTGTTATAAAATACATGAAATATATATGTAATATAGCTATAGATGTTTCAAAAAGTGATTCAGGAAATTATGAAACATTAATGTACCTACAAGGACCAAAACATAATAGTTTTTTGTGTGGACAGTTGGAATGGACCATGTAATATGTGGTGGTGTTTTGACTTAATCTGGCAAGGCTGCCACGACCATTACTGGGTTATTGTCTTAGTGGCCATCTCCGCTCATCGTTTGCATATTAATACTAGAAGCAGGTTGCTTCATCCATTGAAGGGGGCAGATGCCTCCATTCTGGCTCTAGTTAGTCATAACATTTATAATGGTATATAACAAATCATAAAATAATTTTGCCAACACTGCAATCTGTCTGGAGTTTGTTACAGGAGCCTTTGACCCTTGTCAGGCAGTAAATTAAACAAAATAATTGTCACAATGTTTGTGTCACCTAATTTGTTGAGGCCAGATACTATAGTGAACCGTAGTAATTTTGTAAATTTTTTTGGGTTATGATGTTCACAAAAATGTAAACAAGATTTTGGAATTAAATTGTTTAGCATAACTACCCTTGCTAGTATACAGTACACAAATACCTCGCCTAACACGACTAATTTGTTCCACATAATGTGTGCACAAATTGAAATTGTGCTATCTGGAGAATTTTTCTTAATATAAACAATGGGCCAATTTTTTTTGGTGCTCCAAGTTGCGAATATACTACTGTTTTTTTCACAAATTGCGTCATCAAAACACCATGAAATAAACCAGGTTAACTTACCAAAATTATGTTAAATGTGATGGATTGTCTTGAAAACTTAAACATCCTGAATTGGTCAGCTGTTCGGCAGCGTGCAGCAAGTGCAAGGTAGTTGACCTTCAAAGCATGACTACTCCCGCGCTCGCTGTTTATTGCTATGACACGTCGTCACAAGACGTATCATTATAAAATTTCCAAACACACTTAAAAAAAATTCTAACAATACACACCTCTGGAAATTTGTTTAGTTGTTTTTTTACTCATAAAAAGTTATTGAAATTACAAACGGAAACCACGTCTATCATATTAAACAAACACACAACTTTATTAAAAAAAAATGCATTCATTAGCTTTTGCGGTAAAAATTAATAGCTTTTGTGGTATATAATTAACAAATTGTTACAGTTTTGAATGACCTAAACACTTCCTTGACTACTGCCAGTAGACTCATTGTTGGTTGTTTTAAAATATGTGTCTAGCTTCATTTGTTTTGGTTTCTAATGCTCTAACAAATTTTTATAAACTTCACACTCCCGCTTCATCCTTTGAATAGCAGCATTTATTAATTTTCATTCGGGTGATTTTCATGCAGAACTGAAAATGCTTCTTTTATCAAACTGAAGAATTTTGAAATTTCTTTCTTTTCAAACTCTTTTCTGGGTGCAATTATGTCTTCATCCTCATGTTGTGGTGCAGAACACAGGTCCTAGTCGTTTTCAACAATTTCTTCTGCTGTTAACTCGACAGAATGTGAATCCAACAATTCCTGAATTATCATTTGAATCGAGCTCATCAAATCCCAGACTATGCCCCATGGCTACAATATTAACTGTAACATTTCCAGATGATCATTGACAGGCTCAAATCCCTTGAATTCTTGGGTTAAGAAGGGGCAAATTTTCTTCCACACTCCATGAAGACTTGACTGCGTAATTTCTTCCCAGCACGCTGTAGTGTTGTCGACTGCGTGCTTAACATTGTATGATTTCCAGAATTCTTTGATAGTCTGCTTTTCATCCCCGTCAGTTGCCGAGATAAGTTGACAAAATGTCCGTTGGAGATAGTAGGCTTTCAAAGTGGAAATAATCCTCTGATCCATGGGCTGCAACAGCGACGTTGTGTTCTTCGGTAAAAAGACAGTCTTTATATTTTCAAACATGTGGTTATTCAGTTGGATGGCCAGGTGCATTATCCAATATTAATAATGCTTTATTGTTGAGATTGTGTCTCTTGTTGTATGCAGTTACTGCGGGTACAAAATGGTTCCAAAGCCAGTCGCTGAAATTAGCTATTGTGATTCAGCCTTTCAGATTAGCTTTCCAAATTACTGGTAGATGATTCTTGGAAAATCCTTTTAGTGCTTACGGATTTTCTGAATGATAAACTAAAAGTGGCTTCAATTTATGGTTGCCAGATGCATTGCTACGTAGCAAAAGTGTAAAACTGTCTTTTGAAATTTTAAACCCTGGTGCTGATTTTTCTTCTTTGGAAATATGTGTCCTATTTGGCGTTATATTCCAAAAGAGGCCGGTTTCGTCTGTGTTGTAAATTTTTGCAGACTGTACTCTCCTAAGATGACATCTTCGATTACAGCTGGGAAGTTTGTAACTGCGTTTTCATCTGCACTTGCCGCCTCCCCTTTCTTCTTTATAGAATGCAGATTATGTCTGTCGAAGAACTTTTCATATCAGCCGTTACTTGCTGTGAAATTTTTATCACTGTCTGGATATTTGCTTTTCAATTTATCAAAAATTAGCAATGCTTTTTTGCATTTCACTGCTTGGTGACGTCTGTTCTGTCTCACTTGTGATTTTTTTCATTGTACCATTTATTTAACAGTCTTTCCGTATGAATCATGTGTTCACTTCTGTTCCTGTACAGAATGCCGAAAATGTTCCAGCTAGAGCAAACTGCATCAGACGTGCACAAACTTTCAATACTGTTCCTATATTTTATGTGTTCATTTAAACCTAATGTGCGACCAATATATTGTTGCGTGCCATGTTCCTGGAGGCCAGTGGTCGGCGGCTGTTTCGTAACACCTTGAGGGCTGGCCGATGATTCAAAGCCCGGGTGGCTCATAGTGGGAATCCCGCTGAACCTACGTCATAGATACCTGTCCCAACTGCGTCTTAACCCTTCGAGGGCGGCGGACGTGACTACTAGCACATCCGAAACATGAT
>PNEQ01029706.1:0-23647 GCA_003012365.1 Medauroidea extradentata | reverse complement strand
GCCTACGTGAGCTGTATCACGGCCGTACCGTGAAACAATCGCCTGTCTCAGGCATAAGTTGATGTATTAGAGAGAGGGGGGGAATTAGACAAAAACTGTAAAATACAACTAAAGACACACAGCCGTTATTATTAAAAAACTAGAATTCAATAAACTCTGAAGTGAGGAATTATTTAAAGCAGGGATCTGAACAAAAAAATGAAGGTATCTTAACAAAAAAACTAAAATCAGAAAAATCACTTCGTGACAATATATCAATTAGCTGGTAAATTAGTTAATAGTAAGCCCCCATAACATTAAGAACGTATTTTTATATCAGGTATTTAATTATAAGTCACCCACACACCTCCCCTCTAGGCATCAGGTTTGGCACGGCCCGCTTTAGGAGCTTTCTGCCTGTGCTGACGAGGGCTGACATCACCACCTGTCATGCTGCTTGGGCCCGTCTGGAAGCCTTCAGCCCCAGTACTGGTCTGAGTATGCATGGCAGGAGCCGCACAAATACACAAAACAATTACAAGTTACACTTACAAGGAAAACCTGGGGTAACACGTAATATTTCTCAAGACTTCAAGATTTTCTCCACGAAAACAACACTGCGAAGCACTATGTATTTCACAGCATATGGCATAATATACACTGTACAGCCTATGGCTCACGTGGCAGCGCCGCTGTTGAAATTACATTGCGATATTTTATTAATTAGGTAATTATTATTTTACTGTACACTCACAATTTAACACGTTTAAATTATAGAAATTGCTAGCTGTAAGATAGCTGTGGTGTTTTCTGTCGGTCCGGAACGGCGGAGGCCTGTGATTGGCTGAAGCTGTGATTGGCTGGCAGGATCACTAACGGCCAATCAGAGGGCTCCTGCTTGCACAGATATTTCTGTGCTAAGCACGAGTCCTAAAAACGTAATATTTAAGTCATTTAACGTAATATTTTAGTCATTTTAACATATTATTTTAGCCGTTTATATATTTTAAATTAATGCTAGCTCATCAGGCTTGCCTGTGAGCTAGTTAAGTGTTCTAATTTATGTCTTTTTAAGTATGTTTCAGGTATCTACTGGAGATACGGGAGGACGAGGCGTCTTTAAAACCTCGTCCTCCACCAGGGTACTGTGCTCACCCACAGTGCCCTGGTTAAAACCAGCGCCCTCCCCAAAAGAAAATAAAAGAAAAATAAAGAAAATAAATACAGTTCCCGCCCCCCCCCCAGCCTCACTCTTACTTCACAACTCTACTAACAACCTAGACCTTCCTACTTTTCCAGTGCCATTTTTATTTTTATTGCATGTAACTGCTGAGTGGTTACACTCCTATTCTGTCGAGAGGGTTTTTACGGTACTATGCCGGTTTTTCCCTCTCTCTTCTTAGATTATGGCTTAGCTATAGGCACACTTAGGGAGGTAGACATGGCCCCAATTGCGGCCATGTCTGCCCAATCCCTCTCTGCCGCGATCACGGTCTAAGAGGTAGAGGTCTTGACACTGCATATGCTCTCCAGCAAGAGAAAGTGACCCCTTCATGTCGCCGAGCGCTAGTAGTCATTTGGTGGAAGATTTGTCTTTTTTACATCTCGCGTTTTAACATTTTTGCAATTATTTACATAAAATAATGTTAATAAGGTAAGCTGATAAATTATATACATGTTCCATGTCCATAAATGCATTGGCATGTGTGGAACTGTTTATAAAAGTAGTCTGAAGGAATATATTGTGTGTTATTGTTTTAGTGAACACATTCGAACAAAAACTATATTTCGTGCCCTACAAAATTTGAGAAACGTTGGAATGTGCATCTACATGTAAAATATTGAAAAATTAAATTTTATTGTTATAAAAAATGTGTTCCAATAAAAAATTATGTTCCCATTTTTTTCTTCGATATAATACTCGCAATTCCGGTAACAACTTCACATTTTAAGCTGAGCTAAATACAAAAACAAGTCAAATCTTCCACCAAATTACTACTAGCGCTCGGCGACAAGAAGGAGTCACATTTTATTCCTCAGTGTCAAGACCTCTACCTTCATAGACCGTGGCCGCGATGCATGCCTCCTCTGCATGAAACTTCCCCCTTGTAGGTGTATGGGGCTCAGCCCTGAGACGCACTTAGTCCCGCTCCTTCCCCGGGCCTCACACATAACTTAGTAGTTAGGGTAGGTTAGGAAAAAAAATAAACAACTCATCACAGTCACCAATCTTTCTTCTGTGGTTTAGTTAATCACGTGTTCTATAGCCATTCAGCAGCCTCCCAATATGTTATCCGCCCATAAAAACCATAGCAAACTTTAACTTGTGACGACGAAGATAGTACAGCCTTATAAAGTCACATTTCAACACACTTAGAAGACTGTGAAGTTTTTCAAGTATTGTTTTAATTTAAGTACCGGTGACTTATTTGCGATTTAATTGGTTTAAACAACTTTTAGTTAGAGTATTTTCTATACAGCGACAACGTAATTTCCTCTGTATGAAGATATTTTTTGGTCAGCAATAACGTGTAGGTCTTTAGCACTGGTGAGAGCTGACGTGATGTGAATATGAAGTGGCGCCAGAATGTAGGATGGAGGAAACGTAAGATCCCCGAGAAAATCGGCCGACGAGCGGCATCATACGGCACGATTATCACATGCGAAAGACCGGGAACCGACCCCGCTCGGATTCGAACCAGGATCACTTTGGTGGGGAGTCGAGTGCTCTAGTCACTTCGCCCACCGCGGCCCCATATATATGATGCAGACAACAAAAGAATGTTTTTTTTTTTTATTTGCGCAGCGATTTGATTTGTTTGAACGAGTTTCAGGCTCGCAAAATATTTTCTAGGTATTCATTTACATATGCTTCGATAGTACAATTTTCCTTAAGTTACACAAACGCGATATATTTTACGTTTTATTAAATTTTTAAGATTAAGTTACTTTTTTGCACATAATCATTGTTCTGCTGAATTAGTAACTTATTTGGTAGCCTTGATAAACCAACGAACGTACGACACATTACTAAACCTTGTAAATTTCATACCTACATTACATAAAATAAGATGCTGACTACAAGAATGCTTTGAAACTTCATAAGCATTTACACATACATCCATACATTTTTTTCTTTTGACGCAATAGCGCATCATACACGAAAAAATTTTTAATGTTCTCTTGTTCATTTTGTGTAATTTATCTTGACACTACATACATAATCTCTCTATAATAAAATGAACAGTCCACTCCCATAGTCGTCAACACACAGTCCAAACCTCTGTACTTCGATACGCAAAATTTTGAAAGGGGCTTTCCCTTACACCATAGATACAAACTCAGAAGGTTATTTTTTCTTTTCAAAATATAAAAACTAAGGTAAGTTAGTGAGATGTGGTGAAATATGTTTTTCTATGAATCCTCAATAGCGCTTGAACCAGTTGAGATGTCAAGGTGCTTTTTACTTCAGCATAAAGCTAACAAAAATGCAAATAATGTAATTTTTTTTTTTATTTAAAAATTAAGGTGGGAAAAGTTGTAAAATGAAATTTCAATAAATTTCCGATAACTTTAAACCCTTTGTGATATCGAATTGAATTAGTCGTGTTGAGATATTGAAATGATTTCTGAATAGGAATGAGACTTACGTAAATACCTAATAAGCGATTTAGTAATTTTTCAAATGTCTGCAGTTTAAGTGGTGGAAAGATGTGAAATGTTACAGAAATACCGAAAATCAGATATGAATAAAACATTTAAGCTACTGGATTGTGGGGAAAAAAATTATAGTAAATACATTAGTTACCATACAAGTGCAACATGAATTATATTGGCTACAAAGATAATTAAAATAGCAACCATTTATTTCAGTAATACGAAGCGGCACTGAACTTTGCTACAGACTTTTCACCAATAAAAATATATGGTCACGCTTAAAGCCAAGCTCTCTTGTTCCTACTTTTATAGAGATATTAATTTTTTTACTCCTAAACGAGAGCAAATGAAGAAAATTGATTTGGCAGTTTTGTTTAAAATCGTCTTATCCACGTTGGCTGATTTTTTCAAGGCATTAAATGCTATGGTTTTAGATAATTATGTAATCAACGAAACAATTTCTTGTTTTGAAAAAAAAAATAGCTGTCATGGCAAAAACCATTTTAAACAAAACTGCCAAACAGATTTTCGATGTCTGCTCTCGTTTAAGCTACTTAATAATAATAATAATAATAATAATAATAATAATAATAATAATAATAATAATAATAATCTTTAAAAAGTAGAAACAAGAGAGTCCCATAGCATAAATTGATCGGCGGAAATCTTGCATGCTATAAATAGTCCAGCACTCTTGGCACGATTAAAGGTCGCCCTTACAGCTCCGTCACGGGATAGTTTTGTGGACTGAAAAGTGTACACTTCCGTGCCCACATTGACTGGTTGCCGAATCATATCGTGTGAACGTTCGACTCGCATGCGATAAATCGTATACGCGGAGGTGCATGCTAGCTAGGATCGATTAGAGACGGTTCTATTTTTCATCCACTTTCGTGTACGATCGAAACATAAATAAATAAGCAATAATTGTACTTTTTTGGTTAGAGTGGAAACTGAATTGTCTTTGGCATTATTAAATTGTGTTGAAATAAGTGGTTAAGCAGGTAGAAAATGTCAGACTGGACAAAAGAAGCAGTGGAACCGTTATTCGAGACCTACAAACAGTACGATGTGCTATATAACAGCAAACTTGCCGGGTATCTAAATAAATACGCCCGAAAAGATGCTTTGGACAAAGTAGTGGACGAGGTTCGGTTAGTACGCCCGCAAACAACAGTGGAAGATGTGAAAAAAAATTTCAATCATTGCGGACACACTATGGTCATGAGCTCTAGAAAGAACAGCAAAGTCGACGAAGTGGTGCTGCAGCAGGCAGTGTGTACAAACCATCTGTGTGGTGGTTTCCACTAATGACATTTGTAAAAGACCACATACAGGCCAGACGAGGAGAGTCAACACTGCCTTCTTCATTGCAAATTGGACAGGCAGCAACAGCAAACTTGTCTGGAACACTGCTGTCTCTAGAGGTAGGTTATGGTAATAAAGTAATGCATTGTTGTTCTTGCAGGGGGCAATGTGAATGATAAAAAAATTTAACTAGTAATATAGAATTATAAAAAGGGCAATTTACAAAAATTGCTATCCCAAATAAAATATTACCCCTAAAAATAAAAAAGTCATAAACATGCTATTGTTAGGCACATATGTTTATTACTAAAAGCACATACACAACTCAAGAAAATTTATGACAACCTGTTATGGGACATATATATTTGGTACCATCCATGAAATACACCATTCATTATAAATAAGTTTGCTATTTTAGAATTGTTTTTTACACATGCTACATACATACAAAATATTTCAAGTGCATTTTGAGAAACTCATAACCCTACATCGTTAGAACCTGGAACCCAAAAAATCTGATAACTTTTTAAGAAATGAATAACACATTTTACACAACAAACACTACAAAGGAATGAGACAGAATGAGGTATTGCTGAGAGTACATTTAATACGTACTGAATATTCTAGACTAGTTAGCAATAATACTTACCGTAAACTGGGGTTACTTTGTGACAGATGGGGGTGACTTTGTGCCACTTAAAATATTTATTTTGTGATTGTTTGGTAAAAAAAATTTAAATTTTTTAATGGATAGTTTAAATTAATGGCTTGTATTACTCAAATTGAACTACTTATTTATTATGCAAATATCATATAAATAGAGAATTTTGAGTGTCACAAAGTCAGCCCTGCGGTCATAGAGTAACCCCAGTTTACGGTACATATTTTACATTCACAAATGTTGCATATGTGTACTAATATACCAGTCAACTAGAAATTGAATTTCCTCATACAATCCCACTGCTATGTCACAGCACCAATGTTGTTGAAATAAGTACATAATTTGTTCCTTATGTCAATGGCACTATTTTGCATCTGTTACCTACATGAGGCTCAAGGCCTTGCAGACGATGACCTTGTCCGCTTGAATTTTGTCTCTCCTCAATGTCTATGCCACTCAGATAACAATTTGCATTTTCCTGTATTAAATAATTATGAAGTGCACATGCTGCAAGAGTAATAGTTTGGACCTTCTCAACTGGGAGATTAATTCTTGTCAGAAGCACACGAAACCTATTAGCCAGAATACCAAATGCATTCTCTACCACTCTCCTGGCACGACTTAGGCGGTAGTTGAACACTCTCTGTTCTTGTGTCTCAAACTTTTGACTGTATGGCTTCATAATATGTGATTGTAATGGAAATGCATCATCAGCATCTAATGTAAACGGTGAAGCAATATTTGTGTTAGGTAAATTCATTGGTGGTGGGAAGTTTAGTGAATTTTTCTTTATTAATGTACTTAAATCACTATTCTTATACACACCACCATCACTCACGCGTCCGTTGCAGCCAACATTAAGAAACAGAAATCTATAATTAGCACCAACTACAGCTAACAATACAATACTATTAAAACCTTTATAGTTATAATAATATGAACCATCACATCTAGGAACTTGTAAATGAATGTGTTTCCCATCAATTGCCCTAGTTGAGGGAACCTGTAACAAAAACATGTTTGCCATGCACCCAAATTTTACTATTATACTATAATGTTTGTTGATTCTCTTATTTCAGAATGAAGAAACACAGATTTTTTCACAATCTTTGTTAGCAAGTGATCTTGCCCTGGAACAATCAATACCCGTGGTAGATCACGAAGAAACAATCAATTTATACATGCAAGAGGTTGCTGATGAATGCACAACTTCTCGCCTTGATCCTTCACCTACCCCTTCCCATTCGTCCAGAGCTAATTCGGTACGTGGTAAGAAGAGAAGGAATGTGAGTAGTGATGTTGATACACTGTTAGACAAAGTAGATACCATTGAATTCTGTGCAGTCCCGATTTGCCTCACAGCGCACTGAATCCAGCACTCAATTGTTTGGCAGATTTTTGACTAAACAACTTGAAAAGATTCAAGATGAAGATCTGCTGCTGCAAACGCAACACAAATTGCATATAATCGTGATGGAGGCTCAACTGCAATATTTAAGAGCATGCAAAGCAAGAAATCATTAATACATTTTACATGTATCCAGAACAATATTTGGTTTCTGTATGTGCAATATAACAATAAAGATACCATATTTAACCTGTACGTATTTTTTTCTTTACTTGCAACCAAACATATTCCGATCCTTATGACCTATGTTTACCTTTAGATAGTCTTCTTTTAATGCATCATAAATAGCTCTACATGTAGCTGGAATTATTCCGCTCAATGTAGATGCAGGCATTCTATATGAAAAGCTCAGGCTTTGGTATGTTTCACCAGTTGCCAAAAAACTCAATGTAACAAACAACCTAGAAACAATTCAACACATATTGTTGTCAATAAATTAGAATGTTTTAACAACAATAAACCATTGTTAGCATTATCCCCCTTTAACCAGCATACCTTTTCTCTACGGAAATACTCTGCCGCATATTTGTGCTCTTCTTTTTTATGAGTGGTTCCACTTTCTTTTATAATTTTTGGAATGATTGCTCATTCATACGAAGGTAGTTTTTGTACGATTCTGGATCTTCTGTTCTTAACTCTTCATTCACTAGTCTATGCACACAGCCAGCTCCTTCATCGCGCCTCTGAATCCATGGTCTTGTCCACCACCTACGCTGTCGCCATCTGCTACTTTTCAATGCACGTGTTATTTGTTTAGCACAAATTACCCCCACAACACTACATACTGCTTCTACATCAGAAATGTGTTCCATTGTTGTGACACTGTCTTCAATTCGTGTCACACTTTCTTGTTCACCAAAGACTGTCGTGTGTATGGGTCACTCACCTTGGTGTAAACTAACTAGTATACAAGTTAGTGGACACTTTCTTGTACACTTTAGATTATCACTTTGGTGTACAAGAAAGTGCCCCGTGTGTAGTAGGCTTAATACGCAGGTAGGCAGTGCCCATAGCAATTATTCCTAACGGGTAATATATATATATATATATATATATATATATATATATATATATATATATAAAGAGAGAGAGAAAGAGAGAAGAGAGAGAGAAATATATCGACGCGATGTCAAAAAGAGCGAGCGGTAACGTTTGGTAAAGACGCGTCGCTGCGAGAAGGGAAGGGAAGCGATGTTGTGAGAGAGGGGATAGGCAAGCGATGCTGAGTCACGGAAGTACCCGAGTATTCCGTCCGATGATAGCCGAATGCCTGCACCGTGTCAGCGGCGAGAGTTCATTGTGACAGGGGCTTTGCAATGCCGGTTGCTGTTTGAAGAATGAAGATTTTCTTTATTAGTGTACGTCTGAGGAAGAGGTAAGTATAAAAACTATTACCATAAAGTTGTGTTTGTTTAAAAAATTGTACTGTATCACTGGGAAATACTATTTATTTAGCTATTTATATGATTTACATTCTGTTGGATCCTGTTCGACGAAACTGCTCTGTGATATGGAACAAGTAAAATGGCATTTTTTCATAAAAAGGGAGTAAATATTAAGAAATGTCTCTCATCGTATAGCTTAACGGCCACACTGTTTATTTTACAAGTATACTTACTGAAAAATGTTTCAGTAGTGGATAGAAGTAGGCCTAGTCCTAAATACAAAAAAAAAGTTTTTGATATGTTAACCTCATCGAACATGCAGAAAAAATTTTGATTAGGTTAGTGTAAACTATCTTCAAGTTCGGCTACCTAGAAACTAACTAAACGAAAAATTGTGTGTATGTAGGACTACAGTTTTTCGGTCAGTAGCAATTGACATTCACCAAAGCTAATATTTTCCCCATTATTTACTGTCTTGTGGCTCATTGAAACCACAAAATAATTAAAAATCTATTAAATTATTAAAATAGTTAGGGGTAAGGGTGAAATATTTTTTTTAGAATGCAGGCTTTGTATGTCAGGTGGTAGCCTACCCTAACTGCTGTAATTTTTCTTTCGCTGACGCTGTGGTACTGATCCAACATATTTTGTTAGCTGCCATGTTTGAGCTGGAATAATTCTTTTAAATTTCTTCTAGAAATGAGGTGACGTTAAGCAAGTAGTTTCTGTATATTATTCTACAAATGTCAAGACTTAAGTTATGTAATTATGTAAGTAAATACAATATCACAGACATCTAGGCAGATGAAGAAGGTTAGAAGTACGAATGTATACTGATGGGAAGGGCAGTATTAGAGATAGCTTCAGAAAATAAGTACTTAGTCTATTGGTGTAGAGTGACTTAAGGTTGAAGAAGGCAGGCAGAAATAGAGAGAAGTGTGTAAAGGGAGAAAGGCTCTAGTTATGCTGAGAAGTAGATTGAAGGGTGTAAGTAGTGCAGTGAAAGAAAAGGCATGTAGGCCCTATTACAGTAATATGACTAATGTTAAGAGTATGCTGCAACAAATTGGGACCTGTACGTGGAATTGGATGTGTGGGAGCTGGAGGTGTTTCAAAGATGGACAGTACAGTGAATGAAGAGTAAATGGAGAAGGCAAGGGTAGGCTGGTGAGGATGAAGGGAATTTTCGGTCATCTGTGATGCTCAATGAACTGAGACGAAACTCATTGAAGAGGTACATACCAAGAATCACTACTCATTCAGAAACTAACAAAACTGTGGAAATGTTCTATTTAAAATTCGTTTCTGTAAAAAATAACAGAAATTAGTAGTCTGAATGAATAGTTATGCCTACATTCTACCAACCTCACAAGTGAAGAAATTGTGGGCTAAAAATATGTCGGTTAACAATTATAAATAGCCCTAGCTGAAATGTACTATTAAGGAATAATTTCAGTGAAATATAACTTAAATAAATAGCAGTGAATAATAAATTAGCCTGCATTAAGAAAATTCTATAGTGGGGAGGGCTGTAAAGATCTATAAAATTGTGGCGTTAAAGTATGCAACAAATTAATAATGAGCAAAAATAGATTTTGTACACAATATCGCACATAGTTTACTCATTCTAGCACAGATTGAAGACATTAAAACTAGTTACTGTAGTAAATTTGTGTAATTTGCATATAGCACCAATATACTAGCACATACAAATTGAAAAATTCACGTTTTATGAATGTCGAATCAATGCTACACATCTTCAATACCCATTCTAAAACGTATTTAACACATTATAATGAGAATAGAAGCTTGACTAATTAAGTAATGTACTGGTAAACTAGACAACAGAAATTGTTGTAAATTAAAATCAGTACGGTAATTAACTCGATGTCGGATACAAATCATTGTCCACAATCAGTAAATTATGCATTTGTTCCTCTTTCTTCGTGGTATCTTAGTCAATATCTCTCCACACACATATGCAAAATGTGTTCTCCGCTGTGTCTCAATCAGTAAAATTTAACTGATAATACCTATAATCCACGACAGCTCCAAATTGTAAATATTTTCCACCTGAAAAAGCATAAAATGACTTTTGATTTTTGATATGCGGTTGCTTGTGACTGTCGCAAATGCATTAGCATGAAAAGGCCCTAAGATGCCTTGGTTGTTGATGCTGTACATAGACACTGCCTTAGTGATGTAAAGCATGAGAAAGCACATGTGTTGTTTACAAAATGTTATAAACATTTAGTTTACATGTTTGCAATATGTGTGTGCTTACATTGTATGTATGGTATTCCATTATTTTTTATTTTGAGTGGACCTACATGAAATTTACATCAAAAATTTTCAAATTATGTAAGTTTCACCAATTATTGAGGCATTCTGTAGGGTGGGTCAACCATTGAAACATGTTCACATAATATCTGTTAAAGGAAAGAAACCACATAAAACTAATCAAGAGAACTACAGTGTACCTTGCTACATACTTTCTACCAAGTAAGTGATAGGGTCACTTTTTATTTTATTTTTATTTCCATCATTCCAACCATTCATCCTATATAAGGAATGCTACTTGAGGTTATAAAAGTTGTCTTATAAAAATATAAAATATTAAAACATGAAAACATAATTACCTATTACATAACAGGCCAGGAAATAAATTTTCATTAGTAAAAATACTATTCTCCTACAATCAATTACATTACACATGGGTCAGGTTTATCTAACTGCTATTTGTAAGAAAATCTTTAATTTGTTGGATATTATAAAAGTAATGGTGATCTATTAATTTGCAGACTAATTTTATAATTTTATTAATATTAGGTTCCTCAGCTATATTTTTAGGAATTAGATTAAAAAGTTGAATACCAGAATAACAGATACGTTTTTCAAACTTAGAGCTGTGATGTTTTATATGACTTTATCTCTAAACATTTCTTGTGAAATGAGAGTGAACAGTATTATTTGAGTTGTAATAATGTTAATGGGTCATTTTATCTCGAATCGCCTGATTTTAAAACATTACAGTATCTCAACGTCTCAGATGCCATTTTCCCCCCTATGTAGGTATACATAAAATATTAACAAATTATTTTTTTTTCTTTAGAATTTTTGGAGGAAAACAGGAGGAAGGAGGATTTTTTTAATTTTGTAATCTTGCTACAATTTATGCTCTCTAAAAGACAAACATCAGTTGACAAAAATTGTTATATTTCTTTTGGTTTTTAAGTTATCAGGTTCATTTAGGTGTCAAATGAAAGATAATTTTGAGCTCTATTTAAGTACATGAAGAAAACATGCAAACCAATAAAATTAGAAAAGTTAATTTGCATGATTATGCAAAATGTTTAGTTTTTACTAAATTAGCAATTATTCTTAAGTTACAAATAACACATATTTGAAACTTTTTCTCTATAATCTTCTTACCATATATTAAATGCAGTAGAAATATAGAAAGGGTGTTTTTGTTTATTTTTGAGTTATTATTTTTTTTTACAAAGTATTGCCTTGTTATAAAATGATTAAAAATTTTATATAAAGGCATGAGAAATAAAGGAGTCATGCTAGATACTCAAATTTCTTATCAGCCTTTGAGTGACTTCGTCTAAGCTGCGGAAATTTTAGGGACACAGAGGGATAGCAAGGGGAAGAGAGAAGGAATATGTCTGAGCTGTGGGAAAGCAGCAGGGCAGGTTTTCGCATAGATAGAGACTGAACCTTTTCAATCAGTCTCTGCTTGATATTGTTCGTGAATGTTTGAAATGCAGTCTGTTCTATCAACAATGAAAATTGCTCTTAAAGTTTGATGTGTGTTGAATACCGTTCGGTTTTTTTTTGTGTTGCACCTGCAAGAAAATTGTTCAGTTCTAAATCCAGCTCTCCCAGTAAGTTGTACAACAGAACTTACTGAATTTGGTAGAGAACTTTTAGAGTTAAGAACTAAATGCTCCAATGTTCAATGTTTGTGTTTATATCACAGGCGTAATTTCCTGTCAAATTTTGAAATTCTTCAAAATGTGTGTAGTAACTCTTTTGCTAAACATAAGAATGATAAAACTGAATGAGTTGTTGGAGGATAAGATGGTGGTAAACTGGGTGGGAGAGTATCATAGAGGAAGAACCCAGAGAGTAAGAGTAGGACACACACTCTCAGAGGAGGGAAGGGTAACATCAGGGGTTCCACAGGGTATTGTTCTAGGACCCTTCCTCTTTTTAATTATGATGGGGGATTTGGGGATAAACATTAATGGTAGAGTTCGTCTTTTTGTAGACGACTGTGTATTGTACAAGGTGATTGGAGAGGGTGGGGGTCTGCAGGAGGACATAAACAAATTGGAACAGTGGACGAAGAAAAATGAGATGAAAATTAACGTAAATAAAACTAAAATTTTGAGATTTACACAGTAAAGAGAGGTAGTCAGAGAGACATATAGATGGGGAGGACAGGAGATTGGAGAGGCGAACAGATATAAGTATTTGGGAGTTATTTTTCATTATGACTTAAGATGGGGCGAGCAAGTGAAGTGTGTTACAAGTAAAGGTAGAAGAGTGCTAGCCCTGCTAGGAAGGGTGTTAAGGGGCACAGACAAGAAAGTGAAAGAAAAGGGATACAAAACAATGATGAGGTCCATTTTGGAGTATGTGGTGGCAGTCTGGGACCTGTAAGTGGGAAGAGAAGTGGTAGAGGTGGAAAAGGTGCAGAGAAGGGCTGCTAGATGGGTCACAAATAAGTGGAGGACACAGGGGGAGAGAGAGGAGGATTTCAGACCATCAGTAATGGTGAGAGGACTGGGGTGGGGCACACTGCAGGAGAGGATGAGAGTGGAGCGGCTGGTAAGGATGTTTAAGGTGGTGAGGTGGGTGTGTGGGTGGGCACAACTGTGTGACAAGATACAGAGAGGTATATTCAGGGGAAGGGGTGATCATGAGTGGAAGATACAGAGGGTGGGGAAGAGGACAGAGAGAGGAAAAAACACTATGATTGTGAGAACGATGAAGGATTGGAATGAATTGGCGAGGGAGGTGGTTGAGGTGACGGGAGCGAGGGAGATTAGGAAAAGGTTGATGGGGTCGGAAAATTGAGAAGAGGTAGGTTAAGCAAAGCCTTGCCACAGGGCTGAGGCCCAATTGCAAGAAGAAAATTAAATTTAATGTATTAAATTTAATGTACTTAAAAGCCTCAAGGCCATTTCTTTTTCATTTTACAAGAAATATCATGAATCTGTTGATCTTGTTTTTCGATATGAAATGACCCAGTTGCTAGTGTGGTGGTGTGAAATTCTTTGGTTCGGTTTGTAAGCAGTAGAGTATTTAGTTGCTTTATTTACAGCAAGGTTAGTATGGTAATGTGCAAATTTGATACCATTAACACAAATTTATGAAGAATGCCTAAGGAAATAATTTTATTGAAATTATTTTCAAAGCAGTTTGGCAAACTATTTTATGTAAATGTCATTCCATGTCAAATCAGCACACTCATTCTACCTTTCCCTTCTAATATTAATAATCATATTATTTCGGGTTTGTACCCATTAATTGGATATTGGATGGGTACATTTGAATCTATCAGTCAAAATTGGTTTTTGTTTTGATGTATTCTTCTTGTGTAACCCAATCATACAGTTTTCTTGGGGCAGTTATCTGATTATCATATGGCTTTTGAAAGCTTGCACTTGCTGCCAACCACTTAACTGTCGCTCCTACACCATCACATAGTCCTTTACCAAGTGCAGTTGTTGAGAGATGCCATTCTGCATGAATGTCCCATACTAGCACACAGACATCCATAGGACGTCCGTAGGATGTGGGAACTGTCGTCCGTAGGACGTCCTAGGGAAGTTCATTTCAAATCCTTTTTATGTACGAAAAGTTAATGGAAAAATACTGCCTACAGACATCCCTAGGAGCTCCCTGGGATCTGTAATAAACACATCCTCAAGACATCCTCAGGAGCTCTCTGGGGTCTGCATTAAATGCATCCCCAGGACATCCCTAGGGGATCCCTGGGACCTGTATTAAACACATCCCTGGGAGCTCCCTAGGACCTGTATTAAACACACCTCTGGGACATCCCTAGGAACTCCCTAGGACCTGTATTAAACACATCCCTGGGACATCCCTAGGAGCTCCCTGGGACCTGTATTATATGCATCCCTAGCAGCTCCTTCCAGCAGCAAAAGTAAAAGTTTAGTATTAAACACAAAAGAAAACAAATGTATTTGTTTTGGTGATATGTAAACATAGTATTTAACACACAGTCAAATACACATAATTGTTAATGTAGCCTCTTAATATCTTTAGAATAAACAATTCGTCTGTAATAACATTTTTTAAATGCTTCTACTTCCAAAAGCCTACCAGTAATAGTAAAATATGTGTGTCGAAATTAATAAATTTACCAATTTCTTAAGGCATACATAAATGTTATGAATTATCTAATAAATTAATTGCAACAAACCTCATGTACATTTAAATAATATCGTGAGCTATCTAGTGGTCATATTAGGAACTTGCCTAGAAATCCACTACGTCCGTGGGAACTCCTGCTCGGATATCCCAGGGAGCACCTGCTCGGACATCGTAGGGAGCTCCTGCTCGGACATCCCAGGGAGTGCCTGTTGGGACATTCCTGGGAGCTCCCCAGTTGAGGATTTTAGGATGACCCAAATTCGTCTTCCAAGGAGCTTCCTGGGATGTGATGTACTTTTCGAGAAGGTACTTGGGATGTCCTAGGGACATGGTTTTTTGAGCTATCGGACATCCGAAATATCCATTCCTAGGACATCCCGAGGATACCATGTACCTGGATATCCTCAAAGGATGTCCCTAGGACATCCTGGGGACTTGTGCTGGTAGGGGTTGAAGTCGTCCTTGTGATGATATAAATTAAGAAAATTCTTCTTGTTTTGTATTTTTGCGCTAGATCCATGTGAAAAATAATACATAAGTTTATTTTGAAATAGGTAGACAGCAACTGTGTTGTGCTCAAGTCAGTCAGAAATCCCAACATAGCTTAAGTGTTGGAGTTTACCATCAGAATCTTTGAAATACACCACAAAGGGATGCACAGTTTCTTGGTTATTTATCCATCTTTATCCAACAGCAAACTCGGAATCAGACAAATTTTCTTTTGTGCAGCTCATGAATTGTGTTTGTTGCTTTGCAATGAAGTCATGACGAAGTAAAATTGAGATTTTATCACTTAGTCAACAAATTCTAAGGCTTAATGTTCCTAGAGTAAAGAAAATGGCAACAAAGATGTACAATTTGTAACTGTAAAAATTTCTAGAAACAGTGTTTGAGTTTTACTGTGTAATACTGGCTTATATTCTTAGGAAGAATCTGGGTTGGGCAAGGGGAGGGTAGAAACGTGTTAATTTACACATGTACCAAACGCTGCTCAATTTCTCGACATTAAAAGAACTCTGCATTTAAATATAGTCTAGTTTAAGTGTAAATACAAGTTAGATTTGCAGTGTTACTGGTTTCAGTTTGTACGTGCAGTAAGATCTATTCTGGTAATATAAAGTAAATAATCTACAGTGATACAATAACTGAAGGATAATTGTTTTGGAAAGTCAAAATTATGAATAATTTCTTTTAGCATCCTTAATAACTAGCATCTGAGCTGTTCTCAGTTCATTTTATTATTTTACATATTATACACAACAGAAAAATCAAAGTAGCTAGTGATAATTATGTAATTAAATAAACCAGTCTAATTAATAGTGTAAAACGTAGAACATTTTACAGCAATATTGTGTGATGATGATTTTATATTTCCTGCTCGTGGTTAAAATAGCACTTTCAAAGCTTTAAGGCGCCCGTCTACATGTCTCTCAAACTGCGTTGCAGTGTGTTTGAAATACACGTTTTATAAACAAACTGTTCCACGTGTGCTCACGCGGGTTTCGCACGAAAATAAATAACATTTCAGGCCAGTACGGAATACAACTTTCAACACATCACGTGTGCTGCAAACTACATTTTTAAGCCCTTCAACACGGCCGAAAACGGCATTTTCAGACTGCCGTGCCTCACAATATTGTGGACGAATGTCTGCGAAACTAGTATAGAGCCTTGCAATGGACTTTCCTTAAAACTTTCCACCAATAAAAAGATGGGGTCACCACTGAAAGTGTCAGTCAGGCGAGTGTTCTACGATACCACTGCACGCCGTTTCAGTGTCTTGCGCTATAGGTGATACCACATCACAGGAGCTGGTCAACATCGCCCTTCGTGCCGTGCCTCACTCACACAAACACACGGCCAGTAGGCGGGCGTCTTAAGGAAGTAAGTTTTCTGCTTTCAGACAGGTTGTAGCTTTCTGCCACTTTTACATAAACATAAAAGTGTAATAAATATACAGTACACGACTCCATATTCATAATTTATTGTTGGGCTGTAAACAAAATAATGTGATGATGTTCAGTGATTTTTACAAGAGCTGTTCGAAAAATGTGTGACTTTTATGCATGTTATGAAATGCATATTTATACAACACTCCCTTACGTACTCTGTGATTGGGGATTTAAATAAAAAATATATTATAATTACTCTTAAAACTAGTAGATATATATATTTTGCTTAGTATCGCTTGTTAAATGTCGACATTTTATATGATCACTATAAATACTGTGAGTGAATATAACAGCGTTAACATGTTAATTATGAATATAGGTACCTAAATATAATAGAAGATTTTTCATTTTGTTAATTCCAACAAAATATTCCAGTGATTTGTATATAATAATATGTTCAGTTGTATTAACAGATCAATTTTTCTGTTATTTATTGTCAAATTTATTTGACATGCTTAAATTGATAAAAGAAAAAGTTATTGTAAGTGCAGGTTTTTCTTACCCTGTTGCTAGAAACAGTTAGAAAATAACAGTTAAAATATATTTAGTTCTTGTCAATATTAACAAGAACAAATTGCAATTTAACCATGACAGCTAGAATGTGTGTTGTGAAAATTATCTTTATCAGTCTGTCACTCTTCACAAAATTAGGCTACTATAGTATTTTACAAACTTATATTTTGAAATTGTTTACTAAAATAAGCTCTTTAATAACATAAAACTTTATATTTTACAATGTTTTGGTTGGATAATTCTGGAAAACCAGGAATTGTCAGGAAATTTAAAAAATGCTAGTTAAATGTCAGAGAATTTAATAGTGAAGCACAAAATCTAAACATTTTTGCAACCTTTGTAGGCCTATATTTTGAAATGATAAAATAAAAAATATTTTTCATGTGATCAATGAAATCAATTTTGTGGTTTAGCTAAATGTTATTTTACAATGTTCGACACATCGACAGAAATTCTTGTGTATCGATTAACAGCTTCAAGAAGTTTCGATTTCATCGATATATCGATTAATTGTAAAATGGCGATCGGCGTGTCGATCGTCTCTCGCGTGTGTTTGGATGAGTGAGGTTATTTGTTTGCTACGCGGGAGTTTTGGGTTGTACTATTAAAAAATCTCTTCACTGTATTGCTTATGCAGATAATGTGAACTTTTTCACGTATTAATATGCGTGGACGCTTTTCCATGCAACAGGATAGACGCAAATAGAATTAATTTTCAAATTATAAACTTGTTTTGTTGCGTCGGCCAAGTTTTGTTTTTCAGGACTGAGGCCGTGTCCCAACTCGCTGAAAGAGTACTCTCTCGTCCACTCTTGACGTCACAGAGGGTACTTTCTACTGTCCCAACTCAAAGGGAGAGTGTGCAATAGGAGAGTGAACGAGAGTGAGCGATGATACTCCCTCGCAGCTCACACTCTCACCCTCTGTGGCAGCCATATTGCTTTAAGGTTAAACCATTTTGTTTGTGTTGGTTAAGAATTATTTTTACTCGTTGTTCGTTGTTTTAATCCGCCGTTCTTGTATTTAATAAATATATTATAGTAGATAATAAGAATTACCTACATTAAATATAGCGTAGTTATTACAAAATCCCGCTTTATCATCCCGTTTTCTCTCGTGGCCTTGAGAATAAACTATACAGCCACTGCGATTTATTAAAAACACTGAAAATTAAATGAAATAATGTCCTCAATGGTATCAATATATCGTGTAATTTTAACAGCAGTGAAGTCATTCAAGGCTTTTTTATTTTTTTATTTTTGAGGCATGTATCTAAATTAATTCGTTCGCAGTGTAGATTATTTATTTATATACTTACAATTACTGCCGATAGAATGCAGTGTGCCGAGTGCATAATGCGAGAGTAGACGTCCCAATTCGAATAAAGTGAGCCAGAGTGGCCGAGAGGGAGAGTGGGTAGTGAGAGTGTACACACACTTGAATTGAGACACAGCCTGAATGACCGATTATCTTTCTAAACAAAGTGAGTTACTACTATCATTAGCAAGATGTGGATTTATATTTTAAGTTAAAAACATTTCTCAAGTAGGAAAGGTAAGTGATAATATTGTTTTCACGTGCTGTAGTACGATGATGTTACCATACTTTTTTTTTATTCTTGTGAGACGTTACTTGCTGTGTGGATAGGTATAAAAAATGTAGTTCATATTATGGTTTAAAAATTTTTACCGCTTAATCTAAAGACGCCAACCATAATATTATTCGCGGGAATTTATTATTTTATCATTAACGATCACGTGGCCTGATTTTGTGTGTAGAAAATTTGACTAGGTTCAATTTCTTGGACGTACACCATTGCAAATTGAATGACTGTCAAAGAAAACAAAACTTAACAAATAAATGAAAACCATAAAATAAGCAGAGTATGCTTTAAAGGCTCTGCCACAATTATGCAGACGTGTTCGTCCGTGCAGGCCGTCCCGATACGTCCGTGCAGGTCGTGAGGGCCTCTGTTGAAATAGTTTGCCACAATTAGGGCCGCCTTCCGTTATTCACTGATTTCACTGGCCAGTGTTTTCAGTAATGTCAGCTATAGTTCCGAAATTGCTGACGGCACTGATAGTCACTGATGGTCGGTTGATGACGATACCCTGTGCGAGGCTACATCCGTTTACTGAGATTGCCGATTTTACTGGCGCTTCAGAGCATCAGTGTTGTCAGTAAACCAATATTTTTGGCGGAAATTCAAAAGTTGAAGTTATCTAAGGGTAGGACAAGGAGTCTATTTTAGTATATAAGGGCCAAAGTGGGTATCTATTAATTTAGAAACATTTATTTAACGTCTGTTTATAGTTACAGAAGCATTCGTCGTTCAGTTTGCAAAGACTAAATAATGTTTAAAGGTTGAATCGTATCTTGGTTATGCATTTAAAAATAATGGATACAGCTTCCCAAACCTTAAATACACACAGTGTTTAAGTTGTGTCGTGAAAAAAACGAAGAAAACAATATCAGCCATAAGTCGTGCTAGATGTATCAATATGCTTTGATGTCAAAAGTCACATGAACAATTCATCCAATCAGAAGCCAGATCGGGGTCTGCACCATCAACACGGCCTGCACGGACAGACAGGTCTGCATAATTGTTGCAGACCCTTTAGTCAGCAATATACATACACGACATGAAATTCCATAATGGAATCGGGTCAAGTAAAAAATAAGGAACAAACAGATAATAAATGATAATAATAACGAAAAAATATAAAACTAAGTAACCTGCGACACAACGATGAGACGAAATAACAAACAAAGTAAATATCAGACACGAACAGAAAAATAACAAAAGGACACAACAAATATACGAGACAAAACGTAACAGATATCAGACATATACAGAAAAGACAAACGACACAAAGAAGAGACGAAACAAAACACAGTAGTTTTCCAGACAGACAGTGGTACGACGTTTCGGGAACTGGAATCTGTTCCCGTCATCAGGTAGACACACAGGGTTCAGGAACACGAGTGCGACTGATGAGGAGACTGGAAAAAACCACGGTAAGCCCACTTATCCTGCTCAGTCAATGGGAGACGAGCTGTCTCCTGATTGGTCGCGCAGCATAGATTGACTCTGATTGGTTGTGATGGCACAAAACAAAAACACACACTCATCCCATCACAACCAATCAGAGTCAATCTATGCTGTGCGACCAATCAGGAGACAGCTCGTCTCCCATTGGCTGAGCAGGATAAGTGGGCTTACCATGGTTTTTTCCAGTCTCCTCATCAGTCGCACTCATGTTCAAAATCGATGTTGACCATGAGTGCAGAAATATCTTACAGGTACAGTACTGTATGTGCGTACGTGTTAAGATAGAGCCCTTCCGCCACCCTAAAGGTATCCTGCAGTGTAGCAACTGCCAAAGATTAGGGCATGTAGCAGGCCCCTGCAAAGCCAAGACTGTATGTCGCTGGTGTGCTGGCAGTCATGCTACAAGCAATTGCAAGACTCCCGCGCCCCTGTGTGCGCTCTGCAGCAAGCCTCACGCGGCTAATTACCGCGGCTGCGAGGTACATGTAAGAGCAGCCAATTCCCGCAGGCCAGCAGACAGGCGGCCAAACAAGAAACCTCCCCTGACCTAGTCGCAGAGAGACCAGCAAAACTATGCCAGTCGACGAGCTGGGAATAATCAGGGCCAACAGAGAACTAGAGACCCTCCGCCCAGAAACCAGGCAGAGAGGCCAAAAAATAAAGTAGAGCAAAATAGCCAGGAAGAAGGCCGGCATCAAGTAGGGAGAGGTGGGAAAACTCAGCGCCCTCCCCCTCCCCCTCCTCACCCAAAACACCCAGTTAGTGAGCCTGGCAAACAGACTCACAAGGGTAATAAGAGTAATAAGAACAACAGCCGACAAGGTGAGCGTAGGGAAACGAACCCAAGACCCCCTCCCCAAGTACCAAAGGAGCCCACCAAGATACCTAGGACAGGCACAAGCTATGCCGACAAACTGTCGCCAGCTGCAATGGAAACAGCCCCTATATTGTCCGAGACTGTTGCCAATGCTATTTGCCCCAACCACGAGGTAGCTGAAAGGCTGCGAGAACAGATGCCGCCGAGGCAACAACTCACGTCGGTTGCTGTACAGGCTCCCGTCTCGCCCTACAATGCTCGCTCGGCCTGCGCGCAGACCAGTCCACCCCCTCCTCCCCCAGCCATCACTCCAGCGGCGCCACAACAGGTACCGTTGCAGTTGTTTGCTGGCCAACAACAAGCAATGGTGCCAACCCTGCCCTTCCTCCGCCCGCGCGAAGTAGCACAGCCACTAACTGATGCTCTGCAGAGCACAGATAGGCTTCAAGTAGCCCTCTCGCAGGTTCGCGACGAGAGGAACTTAATTCACACAATCACCAATTCACTATGCAACATGCTAGTGGCTTGGCAAACCCCTGGTCTCTCCGAAACTCACCACATAAATGTAGTGGTGAATTTCACCCAACAGCTATGCGACTTAATTAATAATGGTCCCCGCCAATAATCCCCCGCAGGTCCTACATAACTTGCGCACTCCATTCCAGAGATTACTGTTCTGGAATGCAAGAGGACTACTTGGAAAGGAAGCCGAATCCTCAGACTTCCTTACAAGACACGAGGTACAGTTGGCAGCAGTGAATGAAACACACTTGCGCCCAACTGATAAATTACGCATTCCCGGATATGTTATCCACCGCAGGGACAATGATAGGCCTTATGGTGGCGTAGCTATCATAATTAAAAATAACATAGCCCATAATGTAGCCCCTGTGCCACACTTAGTGCACACAGAAGCCATAGCAATCAAACTGACAGTGTGTGGTAGGCCACTGACTGTAGTTTCAGTATACTGCCGCACAAGTCAGCTGACTACCCAAGACCTGTCTAGCCTACTAGGCCCCCTACAGTCCGCACTGATCCTGGGAGATCTTAATGCTAAGCACCCCTCTTGGAACTCAAGAGTTGCTACAGTCAATGGCAGACGACTGTATACACATCAACTGCGTCATGACTATATGGTGTGTGCTCCTTTCACACCCACATGGTACCCTGACGCAGTTGGAGGCAGACAGCAGCCTGATGTGCTTGATGTCACATTATATAAAAATATAAGTTTTGTGTATGAACTCGAAGTCATACACGAGCTTACATCCGACCATCTGCCTGTTCTCCTAACTATAGAAAATGCTAGAGTAACTGCGAATCAAATGCGCAGCACTCTGCAATACTCCAGAGCTAATTGGCCCGCCCTGCAAAATTACATGGAATGGGAATTAGACACTCCATGTCATGTTAATACCCCTGAACTGGTCGATGAAAGCGTAGACTCCATCACCAGTACAATTAAATCAGCTATAGACAAGTTTATCCCCAGGAAAACCTATACTGCCAGGCCCCGAGTACTGCCGCAGCATATTAGAGACCTAATATCTGCTCGCAATAATGCTCGCCGTCACTGGCAGCGAACAGGTAGCCTCCATCACAAGGACTGCTATAATAGGCTCCAGAAGCAGATAAAGGCTGAAACTCTTAACCACAGAAGTGCAGAGTGGCAAGACAAAGTATCAGCCTTAATCACGGAGGACAACAGCCTGTGGCGAATGACACGAGACTTGTTGAACAAACCCCTCCATATGCCCCCGCTGAATGGCCCTGATGGTGTGGCCTACACACCACAGGACAAAGCAGACCTGCTGGCCAGCACACTAGCAATTGCATTTCAGCCCAATCATGTTCCCTCAGACCCTGACCACACTGCAAACATCGAAGACCGAGTCGCTGCACTTATGGCACAGGTTCCTAGATCAATGCCAGTGCTGACAAATGGTGTTGAAATAAAGCGAATCGTCCGCAAATTAACACCACGCAAGGCACCAGGGTATGATGGCATACAGGCCATTGTCCTAAAGAAACTGCCTCAATCTACCCTTGATGCTATAGCTGAATGTATTAATGGCATATTACGCACTCCGCATTTTCCAGACCAATGGAAGCGAGCCCATGTCATTCTCTTCCCGAAACCAGGAAATGATGCCACACTTCCACAAAACTATAGGCCGATTAAGCCGGCCTCACACGATGCCCAATTTCATAGCAGTTTCTATGCCCATTTTCTGGTAGCATTTCTGCTTCCGTCTGAGTGCAGTTCCAGCACCTCCACAAGGGGTTTGGTTCTGGGCAAGGCAGATTTTGTACCCGAAACATTACCCAAAAACGTAATAGAACATGTCCTATTTTTCGGGAGTTCATATTACCCAGAATTCTCTCTGGCCAATCATAGGCGCAGTGTGTGTCATGTGGTCAAGTCTTATTTTACAACAGTTCAACATGGCGTCGAAATGGTATGTAGAGCACGTGGAAATGCTAATAGAAAATTAAAA
>PNEQ01029696.1:0-10602 GCA_003012365.1 Medauroidea extradentata | reverse complement strand
ACGACTTCATGGCAACAACTCATGCTCAAAATGGCGCCAAAGTAATGATGTCATAGGTACCAACTTTCATTATAGATGGCCCTTCCAATAATCTGGCATAGCCAGAAACATGTAGAATATATACTTGTCTTAATATTAGGAATTTAATCTTAAAGTGTCAACTATTGAAGCACTGTCAACTACTGGTGCACTTACCTTAGTGACTTAGTGTAGAGCCGTCACTTATTGGACTGAGCCAATCAGAACAATGTACCTCGAGGCACTCAGAGGTAATGACATCCAATCAATGACCTCGAAACAGAGCTGCAGATGTGCACGTAAGGCATTGGAACCAGTTGGTGCACAATTATTTCACAGACATTTCAGTTGCTCCGGAAAAAAAAAAACATTTGCTTAAAGTCAGTCTTGCTCGAATATGTTTCGCGAAATATTCCTGACACGGCAAAGCGAAGACAAATCTTTCTAAATATTTGGATACGTGTTATATTTCCAGAAGGATGACTTACACTTCAAACACGTGAACGCTAAAGTAACGTGCACAGTTGACAGTTTGTAGACAACATGTCTTCACAAATCTACCGAGCGAGGAAGGCATAACGATAACATGTCGGCATCTCATTCGGGTGGGCCTGGGTTGGATTACAGGTCACGACCATCCTGATTTCGGGTTCCCATGGCTTCCTGAAATCACAACAGCCGAATGCTGAGATGGTATCTCAACAAATGTCATGGCCGATTCCCCTCCCTGGCCCTGTATTTGTGTCAGGTTGTGTCACCGCCTCAAATGACCTTGATGTGGAACAGACATAACCTCACCATATTGTTTCATATGATATAGTATCAAGTTCGCAATGAAACAAGAATACGATCTATTGACTTCGGATTAAGTGTTAATGTAGGTCATCTGTCAAAGAACAGTTTCTCGAAGACCTCAACATACATATATCTAAGGAGTCTAGCCTACACGTCATTGAAGTTAAGAGCTACTTCCTGTCTCTAATCACGATACCGACCGAGAGGACGCTACGATAACAGGTTGGAATCACATTCTGGAGGACCAGGGTTCGATCCCCGGCTCCGGCCATCTTGATTTTGCTTTCCCATTGTTTCCCGATATCGCTCCAGGTGAATACTGGGATGTTTCCTTAACAAAGGACATCGCCGACTTTTCTCTCAACACACCTGTCCTTGTACCAAGTAGTGTGTGACGTCTTTAATGACCTCATTGTCGACGAGACGTGAAGCCCACTTACATTTTCTTACTTCTAATAACGATACATTCTTTATTGTAATATGATGAAGTTAAGCATTGTGGAATTTCTTACACTTAACCACAATACTTCCAGTGTACTGAATTGAATAGTGTTTACAATATTGAACATTACTACCTATAACTTACTGCAATTATAGAATTGTCAGTCAATAGCTATCTAAAATTGTATTAGATAAATATTTTACCAATTATTTAGTGTTAATTATCAATGATGAAAAAAATACACAGAACAAAAGCCTCACTAAGTAAAATTTATTCTCTCAGTCATAAATTCAAGCAGTAAATTAACTGGAAAATTTCGCCTAAATACTACGTGATTGCAAAAATACAGTCAAATAAGGTCAGATTTTGTAGTTTCTAGGAAGAATTATAAGCAGGATATTTGCAGAGACTTCCTCATACCTCTCTCTTTAACATACTAAGTGGGAGATTCGGCTGCCATATTGGAAAATGCTATCATAAAGTGAATTATTTTCGTATAAGATTTCCGTACAAGTAAAAAATAGAGAAACCCTGAGATGGCCATAAACGAAAAATATTCAGATATGATAACAAATAATCATAAATAATGATAAATAATAAAAAGTGATGAGAAATGATTACACAGGAGATACCTGACGAGAATGATGCACCGAGAGTGTTAAGGGGTAAGGACGTGGGAGATCCCTGAGAAAATTCGTCACCAATCGAATCATCCCACACGATTCCCATATGCGATAGTCCGGGTCTGTGCCGCCGGGAATCTGGCAGGGATAGCCCTAGTCGGAGCCGAGCACGTTAGCCACTGAGGAAAGCACCTGCTACAGGACGTTTAAGAGAACCGCCTGTCTGTGCCTCGGAGGCTGAATAGTGGTGGAGCTATAAGGGCGACCTAGAAGCGCGCTTCTAATGCCGCATCGCCTCAACAAGCCAAGAACTGAACTGCCGTGCCACATTCCCGATGGAATTTTGAGCGGTGACCGTGTAATATATTTGTCTGTAGCAAAGTTCAGTGGCCGTTTGTGAGTTTCGCTTGCATCCGTTAGTACAATCTGATGTAAGGCCGTTTTCAGCTGTATTGGAAGGTCAAGAAACAGTGTTTTTATTAAGCGTGGTTAGAGACGACAGTATAAATGTTTTGTACCAACATAGCCTTGAAAAGGCTGTAGTTTCTTGAAACAAGTATGATTGGTTGATGTACGCCTGACACAACGTAGCTGTCTGGAGACCAATAACAGGCATCACGTAATACAACACCGGGATTCTTATTGGCTCAGTCAAATAGGGCAACAGTAATATTCTGGTAAACTGAACGTACGTTAGAACCTAGCCAACAGTCAAGTTTTCCCGCGATAATAGCCATCATGTGTAAACATGGTGTCTTAAGGGCACGGCTCACCTCAGTTTCCAACGTCTTTATTTATTTTTATATTTGTACTAGATATTTTTTTTTTATTATTTCAGACATAAATTTGGATTAAATCTTCCTCTTATGAATTTTTTTTATCTCTTACAGTTTTTGCGTAATTAGTCGTAAACGTCATAATTTGCACTTTACGGTTTTATGCACGCCACTAAAACCAACTGACATACCAGACCGAAAAAATGCGCAATGTATAACAATGTTGAAGGCTATAATTTGACATATATAAAAACCAAAAATCTAATATTTTTGAGACAAAAATTTCAACAATTGTTTGGAAAATACAAAACTATATATATATATTTTTTGTTTTTATGTGTAAAATTATAGCCTACAACATTGTTATATACTGTGAATTTTTTGTTTTTATGTGTAAAATTATAGCCTACAACATTGTTATATACTGTGAATTTTTTCGGTCTGGTATGTCAGTTGGTTTTAGTGGCGTGCATAAAACCGTAAAGTGCTGATTTTAACGTTTACGACTCATTACGCAAAAACAATAAGAGATACAAAAATTTCCTAGGAGGAAAATTTAGTCACAATTTGTGGCTAAGATAAGAAAAAAATATCTGGAACAAATATAAAAATAATTAAAGACGTAGAAAACTTAGGTGAACCGCCCGCTTAACAAAGACATTCCGTCTTCGTTCGAAGTGTCTTTTCTTTTCGTACATTGGCACAATAGGCACGTGTAACAATAACATATTAACACACACGCTGAAGCGTGGTAGGATACCGCTAACTGTATGTTGAACAGAATATAGAGTGCCTGATGCTCGCTGAGAGGCAACAATAAATACACTGGCCTTAATATACATGCAGTGTCACGTAGAACGCGTAGTATTACCACAGAGCTGGTTCCAAGGATAGCTGGAGGAATAGTACAAGGCCGAGAAGGTCTCTACCCCAGCACAATCCCAGTTACACGAGCACATTGTCCTTGGTATATCCTCGCCCACGCCAGATACACACGGTCATACTGGCAGCCGCCCACACTAGAGCTTCGTGTCGCATTGTGAAACATGCTCCAGTTTATTTATGCGCTCACTGCTCGAGGATACCTCTTGTTGTTCTGCACGTCACGTTCACGCCTACACTGACATTCAGCTAGTTTACCTGTCGCTAGAGGCAGGAGTACTCATCTGGTAACAGTCTAGACTTCTCAGAACTATACACGCTCTGGCCAAACTAGAGTATTCTAGCCGTGCAAGCAAGTACCACGTGATACACCCACAACTATACACATGTTTCTTACTGGATGGCAGCCGTCAAAGTTGTGTCAGATAAACACAGAAGTGACAGTGATGTATAAGTTGTTGGAGTTCAATCTGATCTAGTTTCTATCAGCGAAGTACATGTGCGTCTACCTGTCACGTCTCAGCGTAGGTATAGTCACCCTATATATGTGTCGCATCACCTACACTGAGACTGGTAGGTATAGGAATATTACGTGGGTTATATTACCTTCAAGATATCAACCACAGTGCTATATATTGCCCCGACCATTTAGACATTAGCTGATACTAACAGGAGTAGCATGTTGCGATATATTAGACGAGGCTTGAGTTTACATAGGACTATGGATTCTAGCCGGCGGGTTATTGGATTCACGAATTTATTCTTTATATAATTATGGTTTATGTCTACATAAACGTAAAACAGTTGCAAGGTAAAGAAGGTTTTGTTATTCTCATTTTATATAAGAGACGGTCAGAACACGTTCTCCTCGAGACTATGTATGCTGTTCTGAGTGTCTGTCATTGGCGCAGTCGTTAACATAACATGCGAACTGTAATTTGTGGTGACACGATTTCATCACAATATAGAGTTCAAACACGTGTGTATTTCAGCTTATTTTGCCATTATATTGTGGTTTATCAGATAAACCTTGAAGTTTCTCGGCCAAATAACAAAGGTGCAGTGAATCAGGAGCGAATCCCATTGCTATATGGTCTGGCGTGACTTTGATTACTTACTGGGACAACGGCCAATCAACAGGTAGCTGACGATATAGTATATATGGGACTGTGTATTCTTGCACAATTTTTCGAATTTCTAGCGGTTGCAAAATGAAGCTTCTACTTCTAGTTATGAGCATGACAAAACCAGAAATTTTTACGTGGTAGATGCCTGGGTGAAACCAAGCCTTAATGTAGATTTGGAAAAAAAAAGTACGATTGTTGCACAATTTTTATAATTTTTAGCTGTTGTTTATATTTACTGTGATATCTTTCAAAATATAAATTCCAGAACATGTTCACCATAATGGTCTGTAAAAATGTATAATTATCTCCACTAAGGAATATGTAAAAATTTAGGGGCCCCAGATTTTCGCGAAAATATTTTTGCACCACTTTGTTTCAATGTCTTATGAGCACATCTGTAGCTCTGCTTCATGGGCAATTTTAGGATGGTTTTGAATTCCCAGTATCTCGGGGCTCCACCCGCCAATCACAGACAGGCATGTAGCGTTGATCTGATTGGCGCAGTCAAATGAGTGACGCATCTACACAAAGAAATGCGTCAATTACCACGAAACACAGCTGCACATTGAAAGACGTTGCTGCAAAAGTACTTTCGCAAAAATCGACGGTCTATATGTATAGTCAAATCTCAACGCACGCATTAAGGGTGACATTTACTCGCTCTTCCCTTGCCTAAACGCCTCGAAGCGTAAGATGCAATTAAGCACCGGATTCCCGTCAGTGACTCTTTCAAGGTCAATAAATGTTGTCTTTTTGTGTAATACATGACAGATGCCACTTCCTGGAATTTTGGCGGTATCAGTCTATAAAGTTGTTCGAGAATATCCGCTAGAAGAGACGTGACGTACGAACTACAGCAAACACTGACTGCCTGTGTTTGTTGATGATTCACACGTGTCTTCTTACACTCAGTCTGCGGGACGCTAGTGTGTCATCATTTGTAGATAACTGTTCTTCCAAGTCCCTCTGCAAACTACGGAGTGTGCGACCATCATTTGTTCCTGGTCAACTACATTATGTTGGCTGTTGTTTAAAAATTAAATAAGTGTCTGCCAGCAAATAACACTGGGTGAATACTCTACATACGATTTTCAGCTCTCATATAATCTTTACAGACCTGTGATTTTAGTGTACAGATTTTTGCAGCAGTTTGTTTCAATACCCAACATGTACATCTGCAGATTTCTATTCGTCGTAATTGGTAGCTTGTCTTAGTGCAGGGATTTCTTTAATTTGACTGAGCCAATCAGAACAAGGTTACTGCGACACCACACGTCTGTGATTTGCAGGTAGAATCCTGAGATGCTGAGAGTTAACATCCAATCAGTGACCATGAAGCAGATCTGCACAAGAGCGCGTAAGCCAATCAAACAAACTGGCGAAAAAATATTTTTGCGAAAATCAAGGGTCTCTTGCAATCTTCCGTGAGTCATGTTTTTTACTGGTCACGTGAGCTAGGAAAGGTCCTGAGGACGCGCAGAGGAGAAGTTTCCTCCTCCTCCGGCCCCTAATCAGGGAGGTGTGCGCTTCTGCTGATTGGTTCTAACTGCTCATCCCACATTCAGGACTCCGTCATTTCCCCCTCTTACTGGCTGGGAGGGAAATGTGGGGCGGGTAGCTGCGCAGTAGATACCATTTCACGTCCGCTGCGCCGCTCTCTCAAAACATTTCCTAGGCTGCGGGACCAGTACAAATTGTTCTGTCTTGAATTACTCAAACTCTTAAAATAGGGTATTTCTAAATTGGCAAAAAAGTAACACTAACTTCTTAATTCACTAGTTACTTTTCGTTCACTTCAACTGTTGCGAATGGAGAGGATTTAGAAATAAAACGTTCATAGAAGCATCGAATACATTCATAACCTTATTTGCGAGATGAGGTTATTTGGTGTAGATAGTGAACAGCGACCAATCACAATGTGCAGAAGGCCAGCAATACCCAATAGCATGTAGGTCTAGCGATACACCGCTGTTGTATTGCGAGAGGGTACAACATCGGCCAAAAATGCTATTCAATCTGCAGCAAGCAGTGAATGAACAAATATGTTTGGGATAATGATAGGGGGTTAAAAATC
The DNA here is from genome assembly GCA_003012365.1 of Medauroidea extradentata. Classification (NCBI taxonomy): domain Eukaryota; kingdom Metazoa; phylum Arthropoda; class Insecta; order Phasmatodea; family Phasmatidae; genus Medauroidea; species Medauroidea extradentata. The sequence continues at coordinate 3,865 of PNEQ01029696.1, read as the reverse complement.
TCGACACTCTCGAAAGGAATTTTCAATTTCATAATACTATGTACTGTGGGGAGTAAAAGTTCCTTAGAATTTCAATGTCGTATACAGAAATGACACGTCACAGGTGTGTTTATACGCTTTACTAAGCACGAAAAATCTTTTGTGGATGCTTTTAAAAAAATATTTAAATATATTTAGTAGTATTTTTTGTGCCTTCGCAATTGACCTACTTCCTATTTACAGGGGAGTGAAATATTCGCGGGTTCTGTGACGGGTAGGCTAGCCTCCAAGTATGTATGTGCACTCGAACATACACCAGCTACTCATTGGCTGCTCGCTGACATAGTGATAACACGTGATTGTACCTTGATATAGTTGCGACATTATTATTGGCTCAGCAATCCCAAGAATGTGGCATACAAGCCAATAACTATTTATGAAAGTAACAGGAGCTTACAGTTGTTTGAAATACACCTTGTGCCCAAAAGAAACGCGAATTTTTCAGGTCCCTTCTTATTTGACACCCTTTGTTGAGTTCTGAACCAAAAATCAAGAAGAAACGTACGCCACAATATAACACAGTTTCACATCATTAAGGATATTCAAATGTTTACAAGTTCAGTTACCTGCATGTTAGGATCCAACGTCCTATGCACACTCAAGCACCGTTTATTAGTTCATTGTCTGTTGTTCCAGCCGGTAGCAGTTGAACGACAAATGGTCGGGACTTAAGTATAAACATAGCAAAGTAATCTAACATACAGGTTATTCAACTTCCGATACTTTTCTTTCCCTAACTGTAATTAAAAACGAGGCAGATATGTATATGTGTTCAAACATACAGTACGTATATCTTGTGAGGAAACTAAAACTGGAAAAATTCTAGTCTGTACAGCGGTCAACGAACACACAAATTGTCCTGTCCCCTCTGTCCATAAGTAGGGTCACCTAAATTTTGCGGAAATGACCGGTAGTGTTTCAAAACAGTTTGTTTGATGTCCACTCAATGGCTGGATGGTTACAGCTCTTACGAGTCTTAAGGGTCGGCCTGCGAATTACAGATGTTTTGGTTTAAATTAGCACATTTATGACTAATATTGTCGAATAACACATCTCTCCATACAATGACATGGGTTCAATAAGGAAATGATAACTTTCAACATACTGCTGTAGTTCCTCAGTCTGCACATACTTGAGCCTGAAGAAGGGAAAACAGCTCGGTTCCAGAAACATCGCCTTTCTTCTCTTTGACGTGTCATCTGTGTTCACAAATATTCCTGTCTCTTGTCGTAGTGTTATCCTCATCGCCCATTACTCCGACATTTCTCATACACCTTGTTTTTCTGTTTATTGTATTTTTTTCTTTCTTCATAAACAACTATGTTCATTTAAGATTTAATTGTTTTTGTTACTATGAAAATTGTACTTAATTTATTAATTTTTTAATTTTTGTTTTAGTGTCGTCTTTTGTGATACGACTTCATTCCTTTCCGGCATAGAGTGTATGTTACATAGAGCCACGATTTTATGGCCAAACGATTTTTGCAATATTTGGTTTCTACGTGTTATATTCACATCTGTAGCTTTGCTACATTGTCTGTGATTGGGTGGTTTTACTCTCATTTGCCTTCAGGAAATTACACACGTACGAGGTCTCGATAATCTTATTGTGATTGGTGCTGTCAAATGAGAGACGTGTCTGAACAAACACACGCTGCCAATAACCATGAAGCAAGGTTCCTGATGCGCGCGTAATACATTGAAACAAAGTGGGGCAAAAATATTTTCATGACAAAATTGTGGCCTTGATGTTACATATTCGTCGACAACAACATATACTGTTTTTTTTCTGCTGTTTGTTTTGTTGTAAGGTTTTTCTGCAACACTTGCTCGCAATGGCAAACGTCCAAGACTGCTTTAGTTCATAATATTTACCTGTTGAAGGTCTTCTGTAAAGATCACGCTCACAGTTTCTGAAATATAGCATGTGCGGAAATATTTTTGCGGTATTTGGGCGTGTTATCTTACAAAGTGCAACAAGTAGCTATGTCCATATAGGTGTCATATTAATATTTCAGATAATTGTCCACGTCCTATGCATATCTCCTACTCCACGGCACTGGGGACGTACAGGAATGTCACCGCACTTGTCAGGACACGAGAGAGGAAGGTATCAGGTATCCAAGGACTAACACTAGAGCGGTCAGTTTCTGGTGTCAACCTTCTCCGCCACTCGCAAATATTTGAACACGCTTGCTGCCTCGAGATGGTCACGCCTTTACTCCACGACTGTTCCTCCTAAACGGACAAAAATGTTTGCTTAAGTCAACCATTAAAGTGGTGGCTCGTGGGTTGTTGCCAGGTGGGGCTGCAGTTGACTAGAGCAGTACAGGATTGTGCACTGGTTGACTCTACAGCCACTGATACGCTGATGTGCAGGTGCCCCTTACTACTGCGTGGTCACAACACATCTAGTAGCCGGCAAATATTTCATGTTGTTGGTCTATAGTGCGTTCATCAAGAGTGTACAGTTCCAACTATCTGCAACCCCACCTGGCAACAAGCCACGAGCCTCCACTGCAACCATTTATATGATTGTTTATGGCGAACCAAACGAGGGGCTTAGAATTATGGTGGTGTAAGTCACTTTTATTAAGAGGTGCTTTTTTCATTAACATTAAACATGTTTTTAAAGAAAGTTCCGTTTTTATTACACCTCTATTACATTTTCAAATTAAAATTCGAGTAATTAAAAACAGGCGTTGTATTTTAAATGTAAAAGCAACTAATCGTTTTGGCGTAAAACATTTTAGTGACTTACACCACTATTATTCTAAGCCCCGCATATATGTATTTTAATCCAATAACATTTTTGTTGGCTGAAACCAGAAATTAAATGCACATCTGGGTTAATTCCTCTTTCCACACACACATACTTCGTTCTGTGCAGTTGGTTATTTCGTCTTTTCTTCGACAGTTTCTCCATGTTTATTATTTCTGCTAGTTTAACGCAGTATAAGGCATTCGGATTCAGAAATTAAGCCTATCATCGAACAAAAAACATCCATCCAGCCTTCTCCACATTCTTTAAAGCAACGTGAGGTGTGACAACCTGTGTATTTATTTAAATATGCTATAAAAATTCGTACATTACCAAAAAGGCCGTAATACTATGTAAAAACATTTATCAGTCTGGGTACTAAAACAAGAATGTCGGTGGTCAATAAAGTGGTCTAAATTTTCTGAATATCTGTGAGGTCTAGTGGGGCTTATTTTTATGAGCAGTGTATTTGTTGTAAAACAAAGTTATATTCGACGGTCTGTCACTTTTTACAAAGTTATTTGCATTTTTACTAACAGTTTCCTGAGAACTGGTATATAAAATGTACAAGAATTTATTTGTAAATGGACAATACGTATGAAAAAAAAAACGTTTGTAAATATGCATACATATTTGTATAGTTATAAGCATTCTGTAAAGTTTACAATATTTTTGTGAACTTACGAACACATTTTTTGGAAACTACTTTACAAAAAGTTTTACGTAAACGTACAAAAATATTTAACTTCATGGTCCAGCAGTTTTATTCAGTGCAACAGGTTTAGTTACTGTAAAAATTAATAGCCTTTTCCGTCGTTTTTACAATCGCTTATACGTTTCACAATTTTTTTACCTTTGATCATAATCCTATAACTAGAGACATGAACTTTTCGCGAAAAGAAATTTGCCTCACTTTGTGTCAGTGACTTGTGTGCACGTCTGCAGACTTGCTTCACGGTCAGAGATTGGATGTTTTGACATTCGTGTGTCGTGGGGTTTTACACGCAAATCACAGACGTGTGGTGTTACAGTAACCTTATTGTGATTGGTACAGTCAAATGAGAA
>PNEQ01029695.1:0-10602 GCA_003012365.1 Medauroidea extradentata | reverse complement strand
AGCTGCTGCTACTATACTGGTAGGTTCTGCTGTGCTTCAAGGATATAATACATGCTATATGTTGTAAGAGCTGCTGCTACTATACTGGTAGGTTCTGCTGTGCTTCAAGGATATAATACATGCTATATGTTGTAAGAGCTGCTGCTACTATACTGGTAGGTTCTGCTGTGCTGCAAGGACATAATACATGCTATATGTTATAAGAGCTGCTGCTACTATACTGGGAGGTTCTGCTGTGCTGCAAGGACATAATACATGGTATATGTTGATAGAACTGCTGCTCCTTTTAGGCAGATTCTGCCGAAATATACCTTTCATATGGTAATTTTAAGAAAAGTGTGTTAAATGTTGTTTTTACGCCGCGTTTCTTGCAGCATTGTGAACGTGACTTTTTAAATAGGGTTTCGACGGCTAAGTTACCCGTTGCAATAATTTAATGATTCTTTAATTGAACATCTTGAGGCATTAAATATGTCTAGTTCAGAGAGAGAAGAATTAGAGTTAATCATAGAAAGTCTAGCCCCTTTTGTATGTCAAGTCTGTGCATTAATAAGTTGGCCCATCAGTTTGAAAGAGCTTCGCGCTTCGGCGTCCGGCTGCCTGGTTTCTGCCTTCCCTTTTCCTTCTTCATGCGGGCGAACTGTATCTGCATGTGTGGGTCAAGTCCATGGCTCATCTGCAGATGCAATGTCAAAGTCATTGGGAGCTACGCTTCTGTGTGACCTCAGGGGCACAGCAATGGTTGTGCTTTGTGCCAATTGTTTAGCTAGGGGTCATGTTGCCTCCGACTGCTTATCGTCTTAACTTCGCATTCGGAGCGGCATAGTATTAAGTGCCGGCAGGTAGGCCACAATCAGGCACAACGTCCGACAACCGAGTGCCAGCCGGGAATTTGAAGGGCTGCATTTCCGCCCGACAGCGTCGTATCCCGCCTTCTAGTTGTGTTGGTGGTAGAATGGTGGAGGGCCTGCTAGTTACCGCCGCTATTTGCAGCGTTGTGAGTGAGCATTTTCTAGCGGGTTTGACTCCGACCATAAGTCAGCGGGCGCCTTATATTTGTAAAGAAGAGTAATCGCGTGCCTGCGTTGCTGGAGAAGTTGTGAGGTTACGTCGCCGTGTCCGCATACACATTACGGTTGGTAGATTTCCTTCGACGTATTGCCAGGTTTGCGAGAAGAGATGTTGTTAGATTTGGTTTGCTTGACATTTGTGATTGCTCCTAGTTGTTCTGTTCGGCTCTTTAAGCGATCTTGTGCGTCGCTAATTTCTGTAATAGAAGATGACATGGTTGGCCGACAACGTAAGTTGGAGGCATTGAGCTATGATTTTGAAGATGTTTTGACAACACACATAGGCATGTGTGATGTTCTCCCTTACAAGTTCCCTCTCACCGCCGACACACCATTCAGGAGTGGTACTTTCGTATTGCCCCTCCCAAGCTAGAGGCGTTCCGCAGTATTATAAAGAAGCTGTTAGACGCCGTGGTAATTTCTACGTCTACTTCGGAGTATTGTTCACCCGCACATCTGGTTAGTAAGAAAAATGGCAGATTTAGGCTTGTCGTTAATCACATTAGTTTAAATAAAAAAAATTGTGAAAGATCCCATTCAATTGCCCACAGTCGAGGACGCCCTTCAGCATAGAAAAAGCCCGTTATTTTTCAGTTCTGGATTTAAGTAATAGTCTCTTAGACTCGTCCTGCCATAAATGTACTGTCTTATGCACAAAGTGGAACCAATCTGAATATAACCGTGGCCCTACTGGGGCCAATATTGGCAGTCGAACCTCGAGCATGGTTCCCGACCATGTTTTGGTGGATTACAAGTATGATTTCGTAGTTAATTATGTTGATGACATCTAGTGTACAGTACCACGTTTGACGAGCATTAGGAGCACCTGATGAAAGTGCTTCAACACGCTTGCGAGAAGAGGGATTGACCATCGATCCTAGTAAAGTGTCTTTGGCGTCTTCGCAAATGAAGTTTCTGGGTTACGTTCTTTCTGAAGGATAACTACTGATGGACCCGGATATGATTTCGCCCGTTTCTAATTTTCCTCGTTCTCGTGTCGTTAAAGGTGTGTAAAAGTTCTTGAGGCTGTTAGCATATTATGCCAGATTTATTCCCCAAATTTCTGAGTTGGCCACTCCCGTTAATGTCGTGAAGCGTAAAGGTGTTGACTTTCAGTGGGGCCCTTACTTGCCCTCAAGAGGGGTCTTACGTCTTCGTCTGTTTTACGTCTCCGTGACTTTAACCGACGTTTTGTCGTGAAGGTGGCCTCCTCGTCCCTTGCGCTCGGCGCTGTTCTGGCGCAGCGAGACTAGAAGAGTTTGGCTTCTGTAGTGTTTGCGAGTCATTATTTGACTGAAGCCGAAAAGCATTTAGGATGCTTTGAAAAAGAAACCATAGCTAGAGAAGTTCTCCTCGTATATAGAACATGATGGATGCGGTTTACACGCTGATAATCAGGCTCTTAGTTTGGTTTTGAATCTCCGCCAGCAGTTGGGGAAAATAGGGCGTTGGATGGACAGGTTCCGTTTTAGTTTTAAAATCCATCACATCTCTGTGGTAGCGACAATGTTTTCACCGACGTGTTATTCCGGATGTTTGATCCTACTGAATTCTGGGTGGAGGAGCAGATGTCAGCAACATTTTCCAAAGTGTTTTGATAGTACTAAGGAGGCTCAAAAATCAGATCCTTTGTGCAAAGAACTTCGTGGCCAGCTTCGTCAGAGTGAGCCGTCCCAGTACGCTGAGTATAACGGGGAGTTGTACTTTACAGGAACAACATGCAGGGCAAGAAAGTTAGTTGCCCTTAAAAGTATCCAACCAATGATTATTAGGTACTACCGTGACTCTGTTTTTGGTGGACAATTAGGCGGGGATAAAATTGTTTGCTATATTGCTGCCATTTTTGCTTGGTGAGCCTTCAGCGTGATGTTTACACTTACGTAAGGTGAATGTATGCAAGCCCGCACAACGGACCAACTTTGGTAGTAATACGGGCGACATTGCCGACGGGCCGTGGCAGGTACCACACTTGGACATTTTTGGTCCTTTTGTACGGTCAAACCTTAGGAATGTGTGCATCCTGTTATTGTTGGACACTTTTACTAGATTTGTGTTTTTGCTCCTTTTGAAAAATATGAAGACCTCTACAATTGTTAATTGACAGAAAATGTTTGGAAATTTTTTGGAGCTCCGGGACATATTTTGACTGATAATTCCTGTTACTTCACATCAGGTATTTTAATTGACATGTGTTTGGAGTGGGTGGTGAAACATTTCACTTCAAGTCCCTGTTTCTTTAAAGGTCGAAAAGTTCAATAAGAACCTAAAGGCATGTCTCACTGTCTTTTATAACGAGGATCAAACCCTTTGGAATGTTGATTTGGAGTTTATTACGTTAGAGTCCAACTGCACCATCCACGGGTCCACCGGTGTCCCTCCTTGTGTTTCTTTCTTGGGCCGACACCTTACTCACTCTCTCATCAGTGTTTGGGAAATTTCTTCACCCGTGTGTGCTTGACGGATGACGAGGTAGACCGTCTGTTTGAGGCGGCTGCGAGGCGGCTGTCTACTGCGAAACATAAAGTGCAGGAGCGGCTTAGTAAAATATGAGTCGCTCAACCCTTCGTAGTAGGATATATAGTGTTGTGCCGGAACTTTGATGTGCCTGGTACTGCCGGGCGTGTAAGCGCTAAATGTATCCTTAAGTACTAGGGGCCTTATGTATTGAAGTCCTTTTTAGGGCTTCGCACTCTGTTGTAGACTTTTCCTCATTCTTCAAGGGGCATTAGAAAGGCCCATGTGTCACATTTGAAGTGCTTCATTCAAAAGAGAAAGGTCGTGTGACTGACTGATGCTAAATTTTATGCCAGAGCTCTGGCAAGTTTGAAAATCTTAACACGTAATGTATTGATTGCTGATTGTATGATATTTGTGATAGTAAATTTGTAACCTTTATACGTTGAGAATTTGGTGGGTTTCTTGGAAATCAGTAAGCCCTTATATTGGCTATGAATAATGTATTTGTAATTTTTGAGGATGTCAAAATCGTATTTTGAATCATAAATTTTGCTTTGTTAAATTGTTGATGCTATGATATATCTATGGTATCACTGAATTTCGAACTTGTTAAATTTGTGTAACATATATTTTCTAATTTATCTTTACTGGGCAGTTGAGTTTGAGCCCTAAATATTTACGTCTGTTGAAGGCATGTGTGTTATATATTATATATATATATATACTGTAAACTGGGGTTAGTCTGTGACAGCAGGGGTGACTTTGTGACACTCAAAATTCTCTATTTATATGATATTTGCGTAAAAAATAAGAAGTTCCATTTGAGTAATACAAGCCTTTAATTTAAACTATCCATCAAAATTTTAAAGTTTTTTTTTACCAATCACAAAATTAATATTTTAAGTGTTACAAAGTCACCCCCATCTGTCACAAAGTAACCCCAGTTTACGGTATATATACAGGTGGTCCTGAACTACAGGTACAAACGCAGGGAGGTAATTCCTTATGGAAAATAAAGTAGTACGTATGTAGGGAACTTTGTACCGAAGTGTAATATTCTGGGAGTAATGAGCCGCAGAATATAGAATTTGAAAACCGTATTTATTTTAAATATCGGAAACAAAATTATGTTAAACGACATTACTCTGAACATTGATTTGTGTTATAATAGTCTTCAAACCCACATAAAATGCTGGTTGATACCTTCAGCCATTACTAAAAGAACAGGGGTGGCCACCCTCGAAGTGGAACATTTGACGATGTTTTATTGAGTAATGCGAGCTTTGTAATAAAAATGGTCCTCTTATTGCAACTGTCTAGGGCTCATAGTTTTCGTGAAAAAAGCACGCGAAGCTTTGGCTGAAGCGATAGAGTACCAGGAGAACATAGGCAATACTGCGTACATTGTGTTTGGAAGTGCTCAATTCCTCTATCCAAAATGGGTTAGAAAACATTACATACGAAAATTTTCGTACAGTACCTTTTAAGGGAGATATCCAACCTTACAAAGCGACGTTTAATCGAACAAAAATTAAATCTAACAGACAATAGGAAAGGTATTGTGAATGATTACACTGATCGTAAGTATTTGCACAGCCCCTATTGTGGTGTACAACTTCGAGAAAATCCAGCAAGGTGGTATGGTCCTACCAATGTGTGTGTAACATGTAGGTATTTTGTATTGCTTTTCAAAGATGTAATACAAATGCATAATAAAAGTCACCATCACACAACATGTGTATGTGAACTATTGAGAAGAAACACATGTGAGGGTGCACTTTATTGCCCGCCAGGTATGCAACCTGCATTGCCTAGCTGGTCGTTATGACACAGTTGCACGCGCATCGTTCGCTTAGCACGGCCAACGTAGTGTGCCAGCGTGGCATTGCACAGTTGGTGCGAAACAAGGAGAGATGTTAAGCATATGCCGAAATGGCAGGTATGCATCTCATGTATGGTGCTGCTGGAGGTAACGCGAGGGAAACTCAGCGTCTGTATGCACAGACATTTCCAAACAGACATTGTCCAGGACATCGAATGTTCTCGTCTGTGGACCGACGGTTACGCCAGACTGGAACACTTACAGCGAACAGGTGTGACACCGGCGTGAGACGCAATGTTAGAACAGTCAACTTTGAGGAATAAGTATTGGAACGAATAGCCGATTCGCCATCAAGTAGCACATGTGGAATTGTTCGCACAAAGTATGCAAGCCAACAAAGTGTGTTGAGGGTTTTGCACGAAGAACTACTGCACCCTTTTGATCGGAGGCAGATAGTTCCAAAGGCACATTAAGTGAGCTCCTGTATTTCAGCAGGCTGGACTCTTAAACCCTGTCACTGATCGCATGCAGATAGTTCCAGAGGCACATTAAGTGAGCTCCTGTATTTCGGCTAACTGGAATCTTAAACCCTGTCACTGATCGCATGCAGATAGTTCCACAGGCACATTAACTGATCTCCTGTATATCAGCTAGCTGGAATCTTAAACCACGTCACTTTTCGGAGGCAGATAGTTCCAGAGGCACATTAAGTGAGCTTCTGTATTTCAGCTAGCTGGAATCTTAAACCCTGTCACTGATCGGAGGCAGATAGTTCCAGAGGCACATTAAGTGAGCTCCTGCAATTCAGCTAGCTGGAATCTTAAACCCTGTCGCTGTTCGGAGGCAGATAGTTCCAGAGGCACATTAAGTGAGCTCCTGTATTTCAGCTAACTAGAATCTTAAACCCTGTCACTGATCGGAGGCAGATAGTTCCAGAGGCACATTAAGTGAGCTCATGAATTTCAGCTAGCTGGAATCTTAAACCCTGTCACTGATCGGAGGCATATAGTTACAGAGGCACATTAAGTGAGCTCCTGTATTTCAGCTAGCTGGAGTCTTAAACCCTGTCACTGATCGGAGGCAGATAGTTCCAGAGGCACATTAAGTGAGCTCCTGAATTTCAGCTAGCTGGAATTTTGAACCCTGTCACTGATCGGAGGCAGATAGTTCCAGAGGCACATTAAGTGAGCTACTGTATTTCAGCTAGCTGGAATCTTAAACCCTGTCACTGATCGGAGGCAGATAGTTCCAGAGGCACATTAAGTGAGCTACTGTATTTCAGCTAGCTGGAGTCTTATACCCTGTCACTGATCGGAGGCAGATAGTTCCAGAGGCAAATTAAGTGATCTCCTGTATTTCAGCTAGATGGGTCTTAAACCACGTCACTGATCGGAGGCAGATAGTTCCAGAGGCACATTAAGTGAGCACCTGTATTTCAGCTAGCTGGAGTCTAAAACCCTGTCACTGATCGGAGGCAGACAGTTCCAGAGGCACATTAAGTGAGCTCCTGAATTTCAGCTAGCTGAAATCTTAAACCCTGTCACTGATCGGAGAAAGATAGTTCTAGAGGCACAATAGTGAACCCCTGTATTTCAGCTAGCTGGAATCTTAAACCACGTCACTGATCGGAGGCAGATAGTTCCAGAGGCACATTAAGTGTGCTCATGTATTTCAGCTAGCTGGAATCTTAAACCCTGTCGCTGTTCGGAGGCAGATAGTTCCAGAGGTACATTAAGTGTGCTCATGTATCTCATCTAGCTGGAATCTTAAACCACGTCACTGATTGGAGGCAGATAGTTCCAGAGGCACATTAAGTGAGCTCATGAATTTCAGCTAGCTGGAATCTTAAACCACGTCACTGATCGGAGGCAGATAGTTCCAGAGGCACATTAAGTGTGCTCATGTATTTCAGCTAGCTGGAATCTTAAACCCTGTCACTGATCGGAGGCAGATAGTTCCAGAGGCACATTAAGTAAACTCATGAATTTCAGCTAGCTGGAATCTTAAACCACGTCACTGATCGGAGGCAGATAGTTCCAGAGGCACATTAAGTGAGCTCATGAATTTCAGCTAGCTGGAATCTTAAACCCTGTTGTGTGTTTAGGCGGCCACCTTTCATGAATTTAAAGCTTTCCCCTTTTCTTCTTAATTTCGTTTAGGCGCCGTCTGTTTTAAATTCATGTCTGGATTTAATTCACTTTGACATGTGAATTTTTGTGGTTTTGAATGTCTTGCATGATGCCATATCAACAAGAGTAGTGCCGATATTATAGTGCACTGGGTGGGTCTCTTTTGACACATTTCCTTGTATGGATTATTTCCCTGTGTTAATGTTTAATGTGGAGCGCAGCCTTTTCTTTTTAGGGATTTTGGAGGGACCCACTCATGTGTGTCGTTATTTTTGTAATAATTTTCTACGATTAAAGTTTGTAGTCTCAAATGTCGCTTTTTGCACTCACTGCTTCTAGCTATTGATCTCCTACGTGCTGTCATCATGATCAGTTGTGATTCTTTGTTGAGCTGTCAATTGATATTTTGGTACATAAATGTATAACTGTTCAGGTACTTGCATCACATTTTGTGTTTTTTTTACAAGTTGTTGAAGTTTGCCAAGTGACAGAACTATGTTGTTAAAACGTTCTATTTGAAAGCTGTGTGACTTGTTGCCATCCAAATCAAGCTGCGTGTAATCATACTGGATATTTGTAATGTGATTTTATTCCTGTTGCTTTGTTTTCACGTTGTCGCACGCCGTTTATCTGCAATTGTTATGCAACTTAAATTTTGTTCCATACAATTTACTTCATGCGACGTCTGCACTGTATTTTGCATTTGCAAAGTCTCTCAAAAGCCTTAATGTTGCAATTTGTTCCATTGTTACGTTTGAAATACATAAGATTTAAAATTTCTAAAATAAATGTTTGAAACCTTTTTTTGTCTTTGTAAATATCTTGGCATTCATAATACTACTTAACACGCAAAGTTCATAGTTAATTAATATGGAAGTTAGGACGCTTACTGTGTGTCACCTGACTAGAAGTTACTTAGTCTTGTGAACTAGCATGCTCGACATTTTGTCACGTAAGATTAATGCATATTTGTAAGATGTTTGTGTTGTAAGCTACGAGGTTATATTGTCAGCGTTCACGTTAACTACAGAAGTATTGTAGTTTGTAATTACGTTCACTGTGATCTCAAAATGCAGTATATGTGTAGTTTTATATTTATGTTATCGTTTGTATTTTTTTTCTAAAATATGGGTTTTGTCAAGATGGTTCTGTTTTGAAGTTATGTATATTAACTGTGTGTAGGTTTTGTACATGCCAGTGACGTTCATTGCATTGATTTAAATTGTGTTTTCCAATAATGATGGCTCACAACCTAATTTAGCTGGATTTTGGTCAGATGATGTGGAATTTAAAGATACTTTAAGGTTATTGTTTATTTTGTTATTTACCTGAGCTCTTCCTCGTCGGTCTTTGAATTTAAGTTTCCGTGTGTAACGAACCATTATTTGCTTTACATAGTAGTTTTCGATATGCATGTAACAACAGTTTCCTTGAGGTAGATTAAACGATTAAAATTAAATTGTACCTTTACTTTTATAATATTTTATTAGTATTACATTTTTATGTATTGTTTCCTTTCGTCTGACGAAAGCTACGGAGCAAGTTTCCGATCCCATGCTTATTTACAACTGCTCTACTGAGAATATCCTACCAAGTTGTGGCACGAAAATTGTATGCACTCGTTCCCGTAATTTTTTTTTGTGTTGTCGAGCTCCGTCTGGTACCGTTAACACTTAAAGCCACATTATTAAATATTCAAACTTTTAACACTGTATTTCTTCCAATAAGCCAGGCACATTATAAGACAGAGACTTGTGTGAAGTGTTGTGTTTTCATCACACCAAGTAGTCTGGTGATGTGGAGTAACAAATCATTCACACTTATGTTCGCTCCTGGCTTCGTCGATTTTCGTTAACAATCAGTCGTGCTGGCACCGTGCTATGTGCCTTAGGTTGAATACATGCCCGTCACTTTAATACACAAACTGGAAATACTGTCAGTGCTAAAATTAGCAAATAAATAGGTGTGATTTCTATTGAAGATGCGAAAGTGATGTAGTAGTATGCAGGAAAGTTGTTCGGTGCAGGGCATATTACCTGCAGCACATGGGCTGTAGCTGCTGATTTCAGAATGCTGCAGGAATGTTACTCAGTGAATGGCATAAGCCACACTGCAGTATCTGTGCTTTTAATCTCTCTACTTGAGTGCCATTTACATAACACTGCCTTCAGTCGAGTTCTGCTATAGAAACTTACCTCCAATGGTGTTCACAAAATTGGCTCTTTCCGCATCATTATAACATCAATGATTGCTACAATGCTAGTCACTGCATTCAATGTAAATATCAAACGAACATTTAAAGTTCTTATAAACGCACCCAGCTACCATTCCATTTGTTCAGATTATACTCAGCGAAGTACAAAAACGTAATATTTTCAGTACTTAACTATCTAAACCAACATATAGTAATACTTTGATAAAACATATGTGTAATCTACTAGCTATCTTGTAGAATGATGCTAACGCTGAAGTTAGTGACGTGTCAAATATGAACAGCACAGACATAGCACAGACACAGCACAGACACAGCACAGACACAGCACAGACAATGATCAAAGTGAAAGGCTAAGTACCTGACGAACCCTCCTCTTGGAACTGCTTACACGGAAGATGCCGAGTGTGTGTAGACCATGCTCCTCTAAATGCTGGCAACAAGCGGACACAAGGCTTGGCACCGCAGGATGCTTCTCTTCAAGGTCATCCATGTCACTGGAGAGCATGTTGAGAAGTCCAGGCACACTGCCTACCACAAGGTCCAGACTCTCGCACGACCCCACCTGTTACAACAAGGACAACACTAGATGTTCTCTTCGTGACTATGAGTCCATGCCTGGGGTCTTCAACCAGCGACAAGCGTGGCCTTCATAGTTGTCTATACTAACACCTCTTACTACATAATGCTGTCTTAATTTGTTTTAGGCTGTCTAAATGTTTGAAAAACTCCTTGCTTGTAGATTGCATTGGCGCTAGAGATATATGCTGCTATTATGGGCGTGATTTACCTTGTTAATGCTACATACAATATACTATTAGCACTCCTGCGTGTGTATTGATAAACATATACTATAAGCACTCCTGCGTGTGTATTGATAAACATATACTATTAGCACTCCCGCGTGTGTAT
>PNEQ01029684.1:0-33618 GCA_003012365.1 Medauroidea extradentata | reverse complement strand
AACGAGAAGATACGACCGGTCACACTCTAGGCGATTAATCGATCTATCGCCACGCGCATCAAGAAAACTTACAAATGATTGATCGAAGTTACTAAACTCGAAAATAATCGTGAGGATTTTACGTAAATTCGTGCGGGCGTGAGCAATAACAAAAAATCGTGAGCCTCACGCCTAAATCGTGACAGTTGGCAGGTATGCATACCTATCCAGACTTGTCTATCTCACTGCCTGGAGGTACGCATAATAATAATATTGGTGATAGAGGCGAGAGTCCTGCCTATGGTACATTACAAGCCGCCCCTAAGCACATATGTATTCTTGTGGAGTTGAATCAAGTAAGAAACAAAAATGGCGGCTCAAACCCCTGGTGGCCATTCCTAGAACTCATTATAATAATAGATTATTTTTGGCGGTAGGAATGGGGGAGGGGGGTATTATTCCAAGATGGCGGATGGTTTAAAAATTATTTTTAGATTTTTTTTAATTTTGAAAGTGACGTAATCCAAGATGGCGACCGGAAACAAGATGGCCGCCGGAAACATGATGGCTGCCGGAAACAAGATGGCGGCCGGAAACAAGATGGTGGCTGGAAACAAGATGGCGGCCGCAGCACCTCAGCACCTCACCCTTAAACCCTGGGCCAGAAGGAACTAAACCTATCTACTTACAAGCCGTTGCTTTTCACACTAACAGAGTATAGCGAACGTAAAACATAACGCCGACATGTTAGCCTTCCGCATTTGAAGGAAGCATCTAGGTGGGGAAGGGGGGCCTAAGAGAGACGAGCGACGTGAACGTAAAAAAAAAGCTGAAAGCGACACTTTATCAGCCTTCTGATCAGCAGGAAGCGTAGAGCAGTAAACAACTGAAGGGATTACGGAGAAAAGTGTCATATGGGACACAGAGGGCCCAGCTACTTATGGCTAACTTCCCCGGGATTATGGTACCGTGATGTCCGATGAAAGGCACCAGAAGCATCTTCACAATTGCCAGTCCACGCTACTCCATTCACGTAGGCCTCATTTTAAATGATTGTAACTATTGCTTTTCGATTTACGAAAAAGGACATGGGGCGGGGAATTTTCCCTGACTATTACCTGACTTTTTAGGCCACTAAATTTCCCTGACTATTCATTAACATAGTCCTACCTAACCTAACCCGACCTGACCTAACCCGACCTAACCTTACTTGACCTAAACCTAACCCGACCTAACATAACCTAACCCGATCTAACATAAACTAACTCGACCTAACACAACCTAACCCAACCTAACATAACCTAACCCGACCTAACCTATACTAACCCGACCGACCCTAATCCGATGTAACCTAACCCAAACTATCCTAAACCGACCTACCCTTACCTAACCCCGACCTAATCTTACCCGACCTAACCTATCCCGACATAACACAATCCGAGGTAACTTAATAGGAGCTATCCTAACCCGACCTAACCGAACCTAACCCGACCTAACATAACCTCACCTAACCTAACCCAACCCAACCTAACCCCACCAGATCTAAACTTTATTGCACTTTGGTGCACTTAGTTACACTTTGTTGCAATAAGTTGCACTTTCGTGCACTTATTTGAAGTTTCTTTCACTAAGTTGCAATTTCTTGCACTATGTTGCACTTTCTTGCACTATAATGCATTTTCTTGCAATATATTGCACTTCATGCACTATGTTGCACTTTGTTGCTCTTTAATGCATTAAGTTGCATTGTTTTGCCCTAAGTTGCACTATCACTGAGTTTTTTTATCATGCATTAAATTGACTAATAAAACTTAAAACGTAAACTAGACCGACCTAACATAACCCGACATAACCTAACCCGACCTAACCTAACCAAACCAAACAAAACCTAACATAACCTAACAAAACCTAATTAAAACCGACATAATCTAACCCGATGTAACTTAACCCGACCTAACATAACTTAAACCAACCTAACATAACCTAACCCGACCTAACATAACCTAACCCGACCTAACCTAATCCAAACTAACCTAAACCGACCTAACCTAACTCCGACACCGAGGGGATACAAACTGTTGGGAATATAATTCCCTGACTTTTCCATACCAAATTGAAAATTTTCCCTGGCCTAATAAATTTTTAACCCAATTTTAATGCTTTATAAAAGAAATAATTTTTTCTTTGTCCTATTCAATTCACTTTGCACATAGTTCAAGAATTAATTTACTACTAATATAACATTTGTGTTGTTTCTAAACCATTCTTGCATTGGGGCAAGTTGAAAATCAAATAAATATTATGGATATACGCTATAGGAGCAAACTCTGAGTCAAAGATAACCAGACAATACATGAAGACAAACAGAAAAGTAAACAACCGAAAGCATCCTTTCGCTTGTCTGCATGTATTATCCGGTTTTAAATTGTGGAGAAAATTCTAATCCGATAATAAACATATTTCATAATTACATACTACCTACAACCAAAAAGCCCAGTACTATAGAAGATTTCACAAAAAAAAAATCCTTGGGAAATGTAATTTAATGAGTAATGTAGAGGTACTCACTGAGAGATCCTGTGAAGTGTGCTTGCCATAAGCATGTAAAGCAGTACTTTAATCAGTTTTTTTTAACTCTACAACCTACTACCTCCCATACCTCTGTCCCCCTCAGAGAGGTTCCTCTTCTATCTCCAGCCATGTTAAGTTCTTCCCCCTTGACACCTCACCAATCTTATTCACAAGCAATCACACAGCATTGCTCTAAAAAAAGAATTCCGCCCACCTTTTCTACCATCCCTTCATCCCAATAGGCGACTGTGTGTTACAAATTAAAATTAATGAAAACAACAAGAAAGAAAATACCATGGCAGGATGCAAATGTTTGCTTTCTCATGTTACAAAAGATAGCTGTATCATTTTACAAGCGGCTGCTTTTCACACTAAAGGAGTATAGCGAACGAAAAAAAAAAAAAACGCCGACATGTTAGCCTTCCGCATTAGAAGGAAGCATCTGGGTTGGGGAGGGGGGTACTAAGAGAGAGTCGAGCGACGTGAACGTAGAAAAAAGCCGAAAGCGACACGTTATCAGCCTTCTGCATCAGCAGGAAGCGTCGAGCAGTAAACAACTGAAGAGATTACGGATAAAAGTGTCATATGGGACACAGAGGGCCCAGCTACTTATGGCTTTCTTCCCCGGGATTATGGTACCGTGATGTCCGATGAAAGGCACCAGAAGCATCTTCACAATTGCCAGTCCGCGCTACTCCATTCACGTAGGCCTCATTTTAACTGATTGTAACTATTGCTTTTCGATTTCCGAAAAAGGAGATGGGGCGGGGAAGTTTTCCCTGACTATTACCTGACTTTTTAGGCCACTAAATTTCCCTGACAATTCACGGTTTTCCCGCCCTATCGCCACACTGCTAACCTAACCCGACCTAACATAACCTAACCCATCTAACATAAATTAACTCGACCTAACACAACCTAACCCAACCTAACATAACCTAACCCGACCTAACCTATACTAACCCGACCGACCCTAACCCGATGTAACCTAACCCAAACTAACCTAAACCTACCTAACCTAACCTTACCCGACCTAACCTTACCCGAGCTAACCTTACCCGACCTAACCTTACCCGACCTAACCTATCCCGACATAACATAATCCGAGGTAACCTAATACGGGCTATCCTAACCCGACCTAACCGAACCTAACCCGACCTAACATAACCTCTCCTAACCTAACCCAACCCATTCTAAACTAACCCGACCAAATCTAAACTTTATTGCACTTATTGCACTTTGGTGCACTAAGTTGCACTTTGTTGCACTTTGTTGCACTAAGTTGCACTTTCTTCAACTCAGTTAAACTTTTTCTCTTAGATGCACTTTCTTGCACTAAGTTGTACTTTCTTGCACTAAGTTGCACTTTCTTGCACTAAGAGGCCCTTTTTTGCACTAAGTTGCACTTTCTTGAACGAAGTTGCACTAAGTTTCAATTTTTTGCACTAAGTTGTATTATCATTCACTATGTTACACTTTCTTGCACTATGTCGCACTTTTCGGCTTTATGTGGCACTTTCTTGAACTATGTTGAATTTTCATGCACTATGTTGCACTTTCTGGCACTATGTTGCATTTTCTTATATTAAATTGCACTTTCTTGAACTAGGTTGCACTTTGTTTCACTATGTTGAACTTTCAAGCACAATGTTGCACTAAGTGGCACTTGCATTTTGTTCCTTTACGATGCATTAAATTGACTAACAAAATTTAATTATCCCTAATATAATTAAGCTAGCGTAACACGTCCTAACAAAATACGACATAACCTAACCCTACCTAACCTAACTCGACGTAACCTAAACGGAGATAACCTAACCCGACCAAACCTAAGCAAACCTAACTTAACCAAACATAGCCAAAACTGACCTAACCCAACCCGATATAGCCTAATCCGACCTAACCTAACCCGACCTAACATAACCTAACCCGACCTAACATAACCTAACCCGATCTATCATAACGTAACCCGACCTAACGTATCCTAACCCAACCTAACATAACCTAACCCGACCTAACCTAACCAAACCCGACCTAAACTAACCCGACCTAACCTAACCCGATGTATACCCAAACCCAAACTAACCTAAACCGACCTAACCTTATCCAACCCCGACGTAACCCTACCCGACCTAACCAATCCCGACATAACATAATTCGAACGAACCTAACCATAACCTACCTAACCTAACCCAACCTATCGTTACCCGACCTAAATTAACCCGACATAACCTAACTCGACCTAACCGAGCCCAACCAAACCTAACCCGAAAAAATCTAACCCGACCTAACCTAACCAAATGTAACGTAACCAAAACTAACCTAACTCGACCTTTCCTAACCCGACATATCCTTACCCGACCTAACCTAACCTAATCCGACCTAACCTTACCCGACCTAATCTATCCAGACCTAACCCTACCTGAACTAATCTAACCAGACCTTACTTAACAAAACATAACCTAACCTAACATGATTTAACATAACCCAACCTAACCTAACCCGATGTAACATAACCCGACATAAGCTTAACTAACCCCAACCAAACCTTACCCGACCTAACCTATCCCGACTTAACATAGTCCTACCTAACCTAACCCGACTTAACCTAACCTTAACCGACCTAACCTAACCCGACCTAACCTAACCCGACCTAACCTAACCCGACCTAACCTAACCCGACCTAACCTAACCCGACCTATACTAACCCGACCTAACCAAACCCGACCTAACCTAACCCGACCTAACCTAACCCGACCTAACCTAACCCGACCTAACCTTACTTGACCTTAACCTAACTCGACCTAACCTAATCCGAATTAACCTAAGCTTAATTGCACTTATTGCACTAAGTTGCACTTTTGTGTACTAAGTTACACTATGTTGCATTAAGTTACACTTTGCTGCATTAAGTTGCACGTTGTTGCATTAAGTTGCACTTTGTTGCATTAAGTTGCACTTTCTTGCACTTAGTTGCACTTTCTTGGAACAAGTTACACTTAATTGCATTAAGTTGCACTGTTTTGTACTAAGTTGCGCTTGCACTTTGTTCCTTTACCATGAATCAGACTAATAAAACTTAAATATACCAAATTAACATGAGCTAGCCTAGCCCGACGTAATCTAACCCGATCTAACCTAACCCAACGTAACCTAATACGAGCTAACCAACCCAACCTAACCTGACCTAACTTAACCCAAACAAACCTAAACTAACCCGACCAAACCTAAACTTTATTGCACTTATTGCACTTTGGTGCACTAAGTTTAACATTGTTGTACTAAGTTGCACTTTCATGGACTTAGTTGCACTTATTTGCACTAAGTTGAACATTCTTGCACTAAGTTACACTTTCATGCACTATGTTGCACTTTCTTGCACTATGTTGCACTTTCTTGCACTATGTTGCACTTTCTTGAAATAAGTTGCACTAAGTTGCACTTTCTTGAAATAAGTTGCACTAAGTTGCACTTTCTTGAAATAAGTTGCACTAAGTTACACTTTCATGTACTATGTTGCACATTTCTTACTCTATGTTGAACTTTCTTCCACTATGCTGCACTTTTTTGCACTGTAATGCATTTTCTTGTGATATATTGCACTTTCTTGGACTATGTTGCACTTTTTTGCACTAAGTTCCAGTTTCTTGCACTAAGTTGCACTTTCTTGCACTAAGTTGCACTTTCTTGCACTAAGTTGCCCTTTCTTGCACTAAATTGCACTTTCTTGCACTAAATTGCACTTTCTTGCACTAAGTTGCATTTTCTTGCACTATGTTGCACTTTCTTGCACTAAGTTGCAATTTCTTGCACTGAATTGCATTTTCTTGCACTATGTTGCACTTTCATGAACTAAGTTGCACTTTCATGCACTAAGTTGCACTTTCATGCACTAAGTGGAACTTTCTTGCACTAATTTGCAATTTTTTGCACTAAGTTGCACTTTTTTGCACTAAGTTGCACTTTTTGCACTAAGTTGCACTTTCTTGCACTAAGTTGCACTTTCTTGCTTTAAGTTGCACTTTCTTGCTTTAAGTTGCACTTTCTTGCTTTAAGTTGCACTTTCTTGCTTTAAGTTGCACTTTCTTGCACTAAGTTGCACTTTCTTGCACTAAGTTACACTTTCTTGCACTAAGGTACACTTTCTTGCACTAAGAAAAACTTTCTTGCACTAAGTTGTACTTTCTTAAACTTTGTTGCATTATTTTGCACTATGTTGCACTTGCTTGCACTATGTTGCACTTTCTTGAACTATGTTGCACTTTCTTGTACTATGTTTCACTTTAGTGCATTAAGATGCACTGTTTTGCACTAAGTGGCACTTGTACCTTGTACCTTTACAATGCATTAAATTGACTAATAAAACTGAAATATCCCTAATTAATATAATCTAGCCTAAACCTACCTAACCAAACACGACATAACCTAACCCGATGTAACCTAATGAGGTAACCTAACCCGACGTAACCTAACCTGACCTAACCTAACCTAACCCGACCTAACCTAACCCGACCTAACCTAACCTAACCCGACCTAACCTAACCTAACCCGACCTAACCTAACCCGACCTAACATAACCTGACCTAAACTAACCCAACCTAAACTAAAACATCCTAACCAAAATTTTATTGCACTTATTGCACTTTGGTGAACAAAGTTGCATTTTTGTGCACTTAGTTGAACTTTAGTACACTAACTTGCACTTAGTTATACTTTCATGAACTATGTTGCACTTTCTTGAACTAAGTTGCACTTTCTTGCACTAAGTTGCACTGAGTTACACTTTATTGCACTAAGTTGTTCTTTCTTAAACTATGTTGCATTTTCTTGCACTGTTGCACTTTCTTGAACTATGTTGCACTTTCTTGCACTATGTTGCACTTTAGTGCATTAAGATGCACTGTTTTGCACTAAGTAGCACTTGTACCTTGTACCTTTACCTTGCATTAAATTGACTGATAAAACTGAAATATCCCTAATTAACAAAATGTAGCCTTAACTGACCTAACCTAACACGACCTAACCTAACCCGATGTAACCTAATGAGCTAAACTAACCCGACCTAACCTAACCAGACCTTACCTAATTCGACCTAACCTATCCCGACCTAACGTAACCAAACCCGACTTAACCTAACCCGACGTAACCTAACCCGCCCTAACCTAAACTTTATTGCACTATGTTGTACTTTTGTGCACTAAGTTGCACTTTCATGCACTAAGTTGCACTTTCATGCACTAAGTTGAACTTTCTCGCACTAACTTGAACTTTCTTGCACTAAGTTGCACTTTCTTGCACAAAGTTGCATTTTCTTGCACAAAGTTGCACTTTCTTGCACAAAGTTGCATTTTCTTGCACAAAGTTGCACTTTCTTGCACAAAGTTGCACTTTCTTGCACAAAGTTGCACTTTCATGCACAAAGTTGCACTTTCTTGCACAAAATTGCACTTTCTTGTACAAAGTTGCACTTTCTTGCACTAAGTTGCACTTTCTTGCTTAAAGTTGCACTTTCTTGCACTAAATTGCACTTTCTTGCACTAAGTTGCACTTTCTTGCATAAGTCGCACTTTCTTTAACCAAGTTGCACTTTCTTTCACCAATTTGCATTTTTGTACTAAGTTGCACTTTCTTGCACTAAGTTGCACTTTCTTGCACCAAGTTGCACTTTCTTGCACTAAGTTGCACTGAATTACACTTTCTTGCACAAAGTTCTACTTTCTTGCATTAAGTTGCTAAGTTGCACTTTGTTACACTTTCATGCACTATGTTGCACTTTCTTGCAGTATGTTGCACTTTCTTGCACTTTCTTGCAATTTCTTGCACATTTGCACAAAGTTACACTTTCATGAACTATGTTGCAATTTCTTGAACTATGTTGCACCTTCTTGCACTATAATGCATTTTCTTGCGATATATTGCCTTTTCTTACACTATGTTGCACTTTGTTGCTTTTTAATGCATTAAGTTGCACTGTTTTGCACTAAGCAGTACTGTCACTGAGTTCCTTTATCGTGCATTTAATTGACTAATAAAACTTAAATATCTCTAATTAACATAAGCTACCCTACATGACCTAACCTAACCCAAACTTTATTGCACTATGGTGCACTAAATCACACTTTGTTGCACTAAGTTGCACTTTCTTGCACTAAGTTATACTTCCATGCACAATGTTGCAGTTTCTTGCATTATGTTCCACTTTCTTGCATTATAATGTATTTTCTTGCAATATGTTGTACTTTCTTGCACTATGTTGCACTTTGTTGCTCTTTAATGCATTAAGTTGCACTGTCACTGAGTTTCTTTATCATGCTTAATTAGAATACTAAAACTTAAATATCCCTTATTAACATAAGCTAGCCTAACACGACCTAACCTAACCTTAACAAACCTAACCTAACCTGACCTAACCTAAACTTTATTGCACTTATTGCAGTTTGTTGCACCAAGTTGCCCTTTGTTACACTAAGTTGCACTTTCGTGCACTAAGTTGCATTTTCATGCAATAAGTTGCACTTTTGAGCACTAAGTTGTACTTTCGTGTATTTGTTGCACTTTTTTCTACTATGTTGCATTTTCTTCCACTATGTTGCATTTTCTTACACTATGATGCACTTACTTCAACTATGTTGCATTTTCTTGCATTAAATTGCAATTTTTTGCACTATGTCGCACTTTGTTGCACACTATGTTGCACTTTGTTGCATACTATGTTGCACTTTGTTGCACACTATGTTGCACTTTATTGCACAATATTCCAATTTTTAACTATGTTGCACTTTTTTGCACTATGTTGCACTTTCTTGCACAATGTTGCCTTTCTTGCACAATGTTGCACTTTCTTGCACTATGTTGCACTTTTGCATTAAGTTGCACTGTTTTGCACTAAGTTGCACTTGCACTGAGTTCCATAACCATGCATTACATAGACTAATAAACCTTAAAAACCACTAATTAACATAGGCTAGCCTAACCCGACTTAACATAACACAACCTAAACTAATCCGATGTAATCTAACCCGACGTAATCTAATGCGAGCTAACCTAACCAGACATAACTTACCCCGACATAACCTAACACGACGTAAACTAGACCGCCCTTACATAACCCGACATAACCCAACCCGACCTAACCTAACGAAACCTAACAAAACCTAACCTAACCAAACCAAACCTAATTAAAACAGACATAATCTAACCCGATGTAATCCAACCCGACGTAACCTAACCCGACCTAACCTTACCAGATCTAACATAACCTAAACCAACCTAACATAACCTAACCCGCCCTAACATAACCTAAACCAACCTTTCCCTGACTTTACCCACTCAAATTGAAAATTTTCCCTGACCTAATAAATTTTTTTAACCCAATTTTTATGCTTTATAAAAAAATAATTTTTTCTTTGTCCTATTCAATGCACTTTGCACATAGTTCATGTATTAATGTACTACTAACATTACATTTGTGTTGTTTCTAAACCATTCTTGCAATGGGGCAAGTCGAAAATCAAATAAATATTATGGATATACGCTATAGGAGCAAACTGTGAGTCAAAGATAACCAGACAATACATGCAGACAAACAGAAAAGTAAACAACCGAAAGCATCCTTTTGCTTGTCTGCATGTATTATCTGGTTTTATGTGACAAACCATTAGCTGCAATTATGTATGTCCAAAATACTTCTACGACTTGTAATATTTGCATTAAAAATACATGCCTCAGAAAACACTGATTGCATAGTAAACACACCAACAACATATTTTGTGTGCTGTATTTTTGCAAGTTTATTAAGTATGCCTATAATGATATAAAATTAGAACTGAAAGTTACAACTCTTACATTTTGACAGAAAGAAATTTACAGTAATACCTAACTTATGGCTTCTCACAATCGACAAATATAAAGGCCTACTACATAAATAAAATATTTGTGTAAAAACTTCTTACCTCAGGAATCACACATTCATTACATAGTTTACACAATATAAACAATATACTTTGCGTATTCTAATCCTGCATGTTGAAATAAAATAATTAAATCAAAATTACAACAGACAATTACAACTAAAGTAATTAATTTAAATTTATGTCAAAAATTCAGAGTAATACAATTGTTACATTAGGAAATTAAATTTTCAATTTCATGTAGTACACAATTAAATTATATGTGGAGAAAATTCTCATCCGAAAATAAACATATTTCATGATTACATACTACCTACAACCAAAAAGCCCAGTACTATACAAGATTACACAAAAAAATTCCTTAGGAAATGTAATTTAATGAGTAATGTAGAGGTACTCACAAAGAGATCCTGTGAAGTGTTCTTGCCATAAGCATGTAAAGCAGTACTTTAATCAGTTTTTTTTAACTCTACAAACTACTACCTCCCATACCCCCGTCCCCCTCAGAGAGGTTCCTCTTCTATCTCCAGCCATGTTAAGTTCTTCCCCCTTGACACCTCACCAATCTTATTCACAAGCAAGCACACGCCGTTGCTCTAAAAATAGAACTCCGCCCACCTTTTCTACCATCCCTTCTTCCCAATAGGCGACTGTGTGTTACAAATTAAAATTAATGAAAACAACAAGAAAGAAAATAGCATGGCAGGATGCAAATGTTTGCTATCTCATGTTACAAAAGATAGCTGTATTATTTAACAAGCGGTTGCTTTACACACTAATGGAGTATAGCGAACGTAAAAAAAAAAACGCCGACATGTTAGCCTTCCGCATTAGAAGGAAGCATCTGGGTGGGGGTCTAAGAGAGAGACGAGCGACATGAACTAAAAAAAAAAAAAAGCCGAAAGCGACACGTTATCAGTCTTCTGCATCAGCAGGAAGAGTCGAGCAGTAAACAACTGAAGAGATTACGGAGAAAAGTGTCATATAGGACACAGAGGGCCCAGCTACTTATGGCTTTCTTCCCCGGGATTATGGTACCGTGATGTCCGATGAAAGGCAGCAGAAGCATATTCACAATTGCCAGTCCGCGCTACTTCATTCACGTAGGCCTCATTTTAACTGATTGTAACTATTGCTTTTCGATTTCCGAAAAAGGATATGGGGCGGAGAATTTTCCCTGACTATTACCTGACTTTTAAGGCCATTAAATTTCCCTGACTATTACCTGACTTTTTAGGCCATTAAATTTCCCTGACTATTCATTAACATAGTCCTGCCTAACCTAACCCGACCTAACCTTACTTGACCTAAACCTAACCCGACCTAAACCTAAACCGACCTAACCTTACCCGCCTTAACCTAAGCTTAATTGCACTTATTGCACTAAGTTGCACTTTTGTGTACTAAGTTACACTTTGTTGCATTAAGTTACACTTTTTTGCATTAAGTTACACTTTGTTGCATTAAGTTACATTTTGTTGCATTAAGTTACACTTTGTTGCATTAAGTTGCACTTTCTTGCACTTAGTTGCACTTTCTTGCAACAAGTTGCACTTTCTTACACTAAGCTTCACTTTCTTGCACTAAGTTGCACTAAGTTACACTTTTTGCAATAAGTTGAACTTTCTTGCACAATGGTGACTTTCTTTCAATATGCTGCACTTTCTAGCACAATTTTCCTTTTTCTGCACTGTTGCACTTTCTTGAACTATGTTGCATTTTCTTGCACTAAGTTGCACTTTCTTGCACTATGTTGCACTTAATTGCATTAAGTTGCACTGTTTTGCACTAAGTGGCACTTGCACATTGTTAATTTACCATGAATTATAATAATAAAACTTAAATATACCTAATTAACATGTGCTAGCCTAGCCCGAAGTAATCTAACCCGATCTAACCTAACCCAACGTAACCTAATACGAGCTAACCAACCCAACCTAACCTGACCTAACTTAACCCAAACGAACCTAAACTAACCCGAAAAAACCTAAACTTTATTGCACTTATTGCACATTGGTGCACTAAGTTAAACTTTGTTGTTGCCTCTAAGGTGCACTTTAGTGGACTTAGTTGCACTTACTTGCACTAAGTTGAATTTTCTTGCACTAAGTTACACTTTCAAGCACTATGTTACACTTTCTTGCACTATATTGCACTAAGTTACACTAAGTAACACTTTCATGCACTATGTTGCACTTTCTTACACTATGTTGAACATTCTTTCACTATGCTGCACTTTTTTGCACTATAATGCATTTTCTTGTGATATATTGAACTTTCTTGGACTAAGTTACACTAAGTAACACTATCATGCACTATGTTGCACTTTCTTACACTATGTTGAACATTCTTTCACTATGCTGCACTTTTTTGCACTATAATGCATTTTCTTGTGATATATTGAACTTTCTTGGACTATGTTGCACTTTATGCTCTTTAATGCATTAAGTTGCATTGTTTTGCACTAAATTGCACTGTCACTGACCTTAACCGAACAAACCTAACCCGACCTAACCTAACCAAACCTAACTTTACCAAACCTAACCGAACCCGACCTTTCCTAACCCGACCTATCGTAACCCGACCTATCCTAACACGAACTAACCTA
Organism: Medauroidea extradentata; assembly: GCA_003012365.1. Lineage (NCBI taxonomy): Eukaryota > Metazoa > Arthropoda > Insecta > Phasmatodea > Phasmatidae > Medauroidea > Medauroidea extradentata. The sequence goes on along the minus strand of PNEQ01029684.1, from coordinate 20,550 downwards.
ACCAGACCTAACCTAACCCGACCTAACATAACCAAACCCGACTTAACCTAACCCGACGTAACCTAACCCGACATATTCTAATCCGAGCTATACTAACCCGACCTAACCTAAACTTTATTGCACTATGTTGCACTTTTGTGCACTAAGTTACAATTTGTTGCACTGAGTTACACATTGTTGCACTGATTTGCACTTTCATGCACTATGTTACACTTTCTTGCACTATGTTGCACTTAAGTGCATTAAGATGCACTGTTTTGCACTAAGTGGCACATGTACCTTGTACCTTTACCTTGCACTAAATTGACTAATAAAACTGAAATATCCCTAATTAACATAATGTAGCCTTAACCGACCTAACCTAACACGACCTAAACTAACCCGATGTAACCTAATGAGCTAACCTAACCCGACTTATCCTAACCCGACCTAACCTAACCCGACCTAACCTAACCCGACCTTACCTAACCCGACCTTACATAACCCGACCTAACCTAACCCGACCTAACCTATCCCGACCTAACATAACCAATCCCGACTTAACCTCACCCGACCTAACCTAACCCGACCTAACCTAAACTTTATAGCACTATGTTGTACTTTTGTGCACTAAGTCGCACTTTCATGCACTAAGTTGCACTTTCATGCACTAAGTTGAACTTTCTTGCACTAAGTTGAACTTTCTTGCACTAAGTTGAACTTTCTTGCACTAAGTTGAACTTTCTTGCACTAAGTTGAACTTTCTTGCACTAAGTTGAACTTTCTTGCACTAAGTTGAACTTTCTTGCACTAAGTTAAACTTTCTTGCACTAAGTTGCACTTTCTTGCACTAAGTTGCACTTTCTTGCACTAAGAGGCACTTTTTTGCACTAAGTTGCACTTTCTTGAACGAAGTTGCACTAAGTTACAATTTTTTGCACTAAGTTGTATTTTCATTCACTATGTTACACTTTCTTGAACTATGTTGCACTTTGTTACACTATGTTGAACTTTCAAGCACAATGATGCACTAAGTGGCACTTGCATTTTGTTCCTTTACGATGCAATAAAATTGACTAATAAAATTTAATTAACCCTAATATAATTAAGCTAGCGTAACACGTCCTAACAAAATTACGACATAATCTAACCTTACCTAACCTAACTCGACGTAACCTAAAAGGAGATAAACTAACCCGACCAAACCTAAACAAACCTAAGCAAACCTAACTTAACCAAACATAACCAAAACTGACCTAACCCAAACCGATATAGCCTAATCCGACCTAAACTAACCCGACCTAACCTAACCAAACCCGACCTAAACTAACTCGACCTAACCTAACCCGATGTAACCAAACCCAAACTAACCTAAACCGACCTAACCTTATCCAACCACGTCGTAACCCTACCCGACCTAACCTATCCCGACATAACATAATTCGACCTAACCTAACCATAACCTACCTAACCTAACCCAACCTATCCTTCCCGACCTAAATTAACCCGAAATAACCTAACTCGACCTAACCGAACCCAACCAAACCTAATCCGATAAAATCTAACCCGACCTAACCTAACCAAATGTAACGTAACCAAAACTAACCTAACTCGACCTTTCCTAACCCGACATATCCTTACCCGACCTAACCTAACCTAATCCGACCGAACCTTACCCGACCTAATCTATCCAGACCTAACCCTACCTGAACTAATCTAACCAGACCTTACTTAACAAAACATAACCTAACCTAACATGATTTAACATAACCCAACCTAACCTAACACGATGTAACAAAACCTGACAGAAGCTTAACTAACCCCAACCAAACCTTACCCGACCTAACCTATCCCGACTTAACATAGTCTTAACTAACCTAACCCGACTTAACCTAACCTTAACCGACTTAACCTAAACCGACCTAACCTAACCCGACCTAACCTAATCCGACCTAACCTAATCCGACCTAACCTAAACCGACCTAACCTAACCCGACCTAACCTAACCCGACCTAACCTAACCCGACCTAACCTAACCCGACCTAACCTTACTTGACCTAAACCTAACCTGACCTAACCTAATCCGAATTAACCTAAGCTTAATTGCACTTATTGCACTAAGTTGCACTTTTGTGTACTAAGTTACACTTTGTTGCATTAAGTAACACTTTGTTGCATTAAGTTTCACTTTGTTGCATTAAGTTGCACTTTGTTGCATTAAGTTGCACTTTGTTGCATTAAGTTGCACTTTGTTGCATTAAGTTGCATTTTGTTACATTAAGTTGCACTTTCTTGCACATAGTTGCACTTTCTTGCAACAAGTTGCACTTACATCCATTAAGCTTCACTTTATTGCACTAAGTTGCATTAAGTTACACTTTCTTGCAATAAGTTGTACTTTCTTGCACTAAGGTGACTTTCTTACAATATGCTGCACTTACTAGCACAATTTTCCTTTTTCTGCACTATGTTGCACTTTCTTGAACTATGTTGCATTTTCTTGCACTAAGTTGCACTTTCTTGCACTATGTTGCACTTAATTGCATTAAGTTGCACTGTTTTGCACTAAGTTGCGCTTGAACTTTGCTCCTTTACCATGAATTAGACTAATAAAACTGGAATACCTAATTAACATGAGCTATCCTAGCCCGACGTAATCTAACCCGATCTAACCTAACCCAACGTAACCTAATACGAGCTAACCAACCCAACCTAACCTGACCTAACTTAACCCAAACCAAACTAAACTAACCCGACCAAACCTAAGCTTTATTGCACTTATTGCACTTTGGTGCACTAAGTTAAACATTGTTGTACTAAGTTGCACTTTCGTGGACTTAGTTGCACTTATTTGCATTAAGTTGAACATTCTTGCACTATGTTGCACTTTCTTGCACTAAGTTGCACAAAGTTACACTTTCATGTACTATGTTGCACATTTTTTACTCTATGTTGAACTTTCTTCCACTATGCTGCACTGTTTTGCACTATAATGCATTTTCTTGTGATATATTGCACTTTCTTGGACTATGTTGCACTTTGTTGCACCAAGTTGCACTTTCTTGCATTTAGTTGTACTATATTGCACTAAGTTGCACTTTCTTGCAATAAGTTGCACTTTCTTGCACTAAGTTGCACTTTCTTGCACTAAGTTGCACTTTCTTGCACAAAGTTGTACTTTCTTGCACTAAGTTGCACTTTCTTGTACTAAATTGCACTTTCTTGTACTAAATTGCACTTTCTTGCATTAATTTGCACTTTCTTGCACTAAATTGCACTGTCACTGACATTAACCGAACAAACCTAACCCGACTTAACCTAACCATACCAAACCTAACTTAACCAAACCTAACCGAACCCGACCTATCTAAACCCGACCTAACATAACCAATCCCGACTTAACCTAACCCGACGTAACCTAACCCGACATATTCCAACCCGAGCTAACCTAACCCGACCTAACCTAAACTTTATTGCACTTATTGCACTATGTTGCACTTATGTGCACTAAGTTACACTTTGTTGCACTGAGTTACACTTTGTTGCACTGATGTGCATTTTCAGTCACTAAGTTGGACTTTTTTGCACAAAGTTGCACTTTCTTGCACTAAGTTGCACTTTCTCGCACTAAGTTGCACTTTCTCGCACTAAGTTGCACTTTCTCGCACTAAGTTGCACTTTCTCGCAACAAGTAGCACTTTCTCGCACTAAGTTGCACTTTTTGCACTAAGTTGCACTTTCTTGCACTAAATTGCACTTTCTTGCACTAAATTGCACTTTCTTGCACTAAGATGCACTTTCTTGCATTAAGTTGAACTTTCTTGCATTAAGTTGCACTTTCTTGCATAAAGTTGCTTTTTCTTGCACTAAGTTGCACTTTCTTGCACTGAGTTACACTTTCTTGCACTCAGTTGTACTTTCTTAAACTATGTTGCATTATTTTGCACTATGTTGCACTTTCTTGAACTATGTTGCACTTTTTTGTACTATGTTGCACTTTAGTGCATTTAGATGCACTGTTTTGCACTAAGAGGCACTTGTACCTTTACCTTGCATTAAATTGACTAATAAAACTGAAATATCCCTAATTAATATAATCTAGCCTAAACCTACCTAACCTTACACGACCTAACCTAACCTGATGTAACCTAATACAAGCTAACCTAATCCGACCTAACCTAACCCGACTTACCTAACCCGGCCTAACCTATCCCGACCTAACATAACCAAACCCGACTTTACCTCACTTGATGTAACCTAACCCGACCTAACCTAACCTGATGTAACCTAACACGAGCTAACCTAACCCGACCTGACCTAACCCGACTTACCTAAACCGACCTAACCTATCCCGACCTAACATAACCAAACCCGACTTAACCTCACCCGACATAACCTAACCCGACCTAACATAAACTTTATTGCACTATGTAGTTCTTTTGTGCACTAAGTTGAACTTTTATGCACTAAGTAGAACTTTCTTGCACTAAGTTGCAATTTTTGCACTAAGTTGCACTTTCTTGCACTAAGTTGCACTTTCTTGCACTAAGTTGCACTTTCTTGCACTAAGTTGCACTTTCTTGCACTAAGTTGCACTTTCTTGCACTAAGTTGCAATTTCTTGCACTAAGTTGCACTGAGTTAGACTTTATTGCACTAAGTTGTACTTCCTTAAACTATGTTGCATTATTTTGCACTATGTTGCAGTTTCTTAAACTATGTTGCACTTTCTTCTATGTTGCACTTTAGTGCATTAAGATGCACTGTTTTGCACTAAGTGGCACTTGTACCTTATACCTTTACCTTGCATTAAATTGACTAATAAAACTGAAATATCCCTAATTAACATAATGTAGCCTTAACCGACCTAACCTAACACGACCTAACCTAACCCGATGTAACCAAACCCAAACTAACCTAAACTGACCTAACCATATCCAACCCCGACGTAACCCTACCCGACCTAACCTATCCCGACATAACATAATTCTACCTAACCTAACCATAACCTACCTAACCTAACCCAACCTATCCATACCCGACCTAAATTAACCCGACATAACCTAACTCGACCTAACCTAACCTGATGTAACCTAATACAAGCTAACCTAATCCGACATAACCTAACCTGACTTACCTAACCCGGCCTAACCTATCCCGACCTAACATAACCAAACCCGAATTTACCTCACTCGACGTAACCTAACCCGACCTAACCTGATGTAACCTAACACGAGCTAACCTAACCCGACCTAACCTAACCCGACTTACCTAAACCGACCTAACCTATCCCGACCTAACATAACCAAACCCGACTTAACCTCACCCGACATAACCTCACCCGACATAACCTAACCCGACCTAACATAAACTTTTTTGCACTATGTTGTTCTTTTGTGCACTAAGTTGCACTTTTATGCACTAAGTAGAACTTTCTTGCACTAAGTTGCAATTATTGCACTAAGTTGCACTTTCTTGCACTAAGTTGCACTTTCTTGCACTTAGTTGCACTTTCTTGCACTAAGTTGCACTTTCTTGCACTAAGTTGCACTTTCTTGCACTAAGTTGCACTTTCTTGCACTAAGTTGCACTTTCTTGCACTAAGTTGCAATTTCTTGCACTAAGTTGCACTGAGTTAGACTTTATTGCACTAAGTTGTACTTCCTTAAACTATGTTGCATTATTTTGCACTATGTTGCACTTTCTTAAACTATGTTGCACTTTCTTCTACTATGTTGCACTTTAGTGCATTAAGATGCACTGTTTTGCACTAAGTGGCACTTGTACCTTATACCTTTACCTTGCATTAAATTGACTAATATAACTGAAATATCCCTAATTAATATAATCTAGCCTAAACCTACCTAACCAAACACGACCTAACCTAACCCGATGTAACCTAATGAGCTAAACTAACCCGGTGCACTAAATTACACTTTGTTGCACTAAGTTGCACTTTCTTGCACTAAGTTACACTTCCATGCACTATGTTGCAATTTCTTGCATTATGTTGCACTTTCTTGTATTATAATGTATTTTCTTGCAATATATTGTACTTTATTGCACTATGATGCACTTTTTTGCTCTTTAATGCATTAAGTTGCACTGTCACTGAGTTTCTTTATCATACATTAATTAGAATAATAAAACTTAAATATCCCTTACTAACATAAGCTAGCCTAACACGACCTAACCTAACCTTAACAAACCTAACCTAACCTGACCTAACCTAAACTTTATTGCACTTATTGCAGTTTGTTGCACCAAGTTGCCCTTTGTTGCACTAAGTTGTACTTTCGTGCACTATGTTGCACTTTCGTGCACTAAGTTGCATTTTCATGCAATAAGTTGCACTTTTGAGCACTAAGTTGTACATTCGTGTATTTGTTGCAATTTTTTCTACTATGTTGCATTTTCTTCCACTATGTTGCATTTTCTTACACTATGATGCACTTACTTCAACTATGTTGCATTTTCTTGCATTAAATTGCACTTATTTGCACTATGTTGCACTTTGTTGGACATTGTGTTGCACTTTGTTGCACACTATGTTGCACTTTGTTGCACACTATGTTGCACTTTGTTGCACACTATGTTGCACTTTGTTGCACAATATTGCACTTTTTTGCACTATGTTGCACTTTCTTGCACAATGTTGCCTTTCTTGCACAATGTTGCACTTTCTTGCACTATGTTGCACTTTTGCATTAAGTTGCACTGTTTTGCACTAAGTTGCACTTGCACTGAGTTCCATAACCATGCATTACATTGACTAATAAACCTTAAAAACCACTAATTAACATAGGCTAGCCTAACCCGACTTAACATAACCCAACCTAACCTAATCCGATGTAATCTAACCCGACGTAATCTAATGCGAGCTAACCTAACCAGACATAACTTACCCCGACATAACCTAACACGATGTAAACTAGACCGCCCTTACATAACCCGACATAACCTAACCCGACCTAACCTAACGAAACCTAAAAAAACATAATCTAACCTAACCAAACCAAACCTAATTAAAACAGACATAATCTAACCCGATGTAATCCACCCCGACGTAACCTAACCCGACCTACCCTTACCCGATCTAACATAACCTAAACCAACCTAACATTACCTAACCCGACCTAACATAACCTAAACCTACCTTTCCCTGACTTTTCCCACCCAAATTGAAAATTTTCCATGACCTAATAAATTTTTTTAACCCAATTTTAATGCTTTATAAGAAAAATAATTTTTCTTGTCCTATTCAATGCACTTTGCACATAGTTCATGTATTAATGTACTACTAATATAACATTTGTGTTGTTTCTAAACCATTCTTGCAATGGGGCAAGTTGAAAATCAAATAAATATTATGGATATACGCTATAGGAGCAAACTGTGAGTCAAAGATAACCAGACAATACATGCAGCCAACAGAAAAGTAAACAACAGAAAGCATCCTTTTGCTTGTCTGCATGTATTATCCGGTTTTATGTGACAAACCATTAGTTGCAATTATGTATGTCCAAAATACTTCTACGACTTGTAATATTTGCATTAAAAATACATGCCTCAGAAAACACTGATTGCATAGTAAACACACCAACAACATATTTTGTGTGCTGTATTTTTGCAAGTTTATTAAGTATGCCTATAATGATATAAAATTAGAACTGAAAGTTACAACTCTTACATTTTGACAGAAAGAAATTTACAGTAATACCTAAATTATGGCTTCTCATAATCGACAAATATAAAGGCCTACTACATAAATAAAATATTTGTGTAAAAACTTCTTACCTCAGGAAACACACATTCATTACATAGTTTACACAATATAAACAATATACTTTGCATATTCTAATCCTGCATGTTGAAATAAAATAATTAAATCAAAATTACAACAGACAATTACAACTAAAGTAATTAATTTAAATTTATGTCAAAAATTCAGAGTAATACAATTGTTACATTAGGAAATTAAATTTTCAATTTCATGTAGTACACAATTAAATTATATGTGGAGAAAATTCTCATCCGAAAATAAACATATTTCATGATTACATACTACCTACAACCAAAAGACCCAGTACTATACAAGATTACACAAAAAAAATTCCTTGGGAAATGTAATTTAATGAGTAATGTAGAGGTACTCACTAAGAGATCCTGTGAAGTGTGCTTGCCATAAGCATGTAAAGCAGTACTTTAATCAGTTTTTTTTTGCTCTACAACCTACTACCACCCATACCCCCGTCTCCCTCAGAGAGGTACCTCTTCTATCTCCAGCCATGTTTAGTTCTTCCCCCTTGACACCTCACCAATCTTATTCACAAGCAAGCACACACCGTTGCTCTAAAAAAAGAATTCCGCCCACCTTTTCTACCATCCCTTCTTTCCAATAGGCGACTGTGTGTTACAAATTAAAATTAATGAAAACAACAAGAAAGAAAATAGCATGGCAGGATGCAAATGTTTGCTTTCTCATGTTACAAAAGATAGCTGTATCATTTTACAAGCGGTTGCTTTTCACACTAACGGAGTATAGCGAACGTAAAAGAAAAACGCAGACATGTTAGCCTTCCGCATTAGAAGGAAGCATCTGGGTTGAGGAGGCGGGCCTCGGAGAGAGACGAGCGACGTGAACGTAAAAAAAAAAGCCGAAAGCGACACGTTAACAGCCTTCTGCATCAGCAGGGTTTTGCACTAAGTGGCACTTGTAACTTGTACCTTTACCATGCATTAAACTGACTAATAAAACTGAAATATCCATAATTAACATTATGTAGCCTTAACCGACCTAACCTAACACGACCTAACCCACGGTCTATGAAGGTAGAGGTCTTGACAATGAGGAATAAAATGTGACTCCTTCTTGTCGCCGAGCGCTAGTAGTAATTTGGTGGAATATTTGTCTTGTTTTTGTATTAGGCTTAGCTTAAAATGTGAAGTTGCTACCGGAATTGCGAGTATTATATCGAAGAAAAAAATGGGAAAGTAATTTTTTATTGGAACACGTTTTTTGTTAACAATAAAATTTAATTTTTCAATATTTTACATGTAGATGCACATTGCAACGTTTCTCAAATTTTTTAGGCCACAAAATATAATTTTTGTTCGAATGTGTTCACTAAAATAATAATACACAATATATTTCTTCAGACTACTTTTATAAACAGTTCCACACATGCCAATGCATTTATGGACATGGAACATGTATATACTATATCAGCTTACCTTATTAACATTATTTTATGTAAATAATTGCAAAAATGTTAAAACACGAGATGTAAACAAGACAAATCTTCCACCAAATTACTACTAGCGCTCGGCGACATGAAGGGGCCACTTTCTCTTGCTGGAGAGCATAGGCAGTGTCAAGACCTCTTAGATCGTGACCTAACCTAACCCAATGTAACCTAATACGACCTAACCTAACCCGACCTAACCTAACCAGACCTAACCTAACCCGACCTAACATAATCAAACCCGACTTAACCTAACCCGACGTAACCTAACCCGACCTAACCTAAACTATATTGCACTATGTTGCACTTTTGTGGACTAAGTTACACTTTGTTGCACTAAGTTGCACTTTCATGCACTAAGTTGAACTTTTTGCACTAAGTTACACTTTCTTGCACTAAGTTGCACTTTCTTGCACTAAGTTGTACTTTCTTTCACTAAGTTGCACTTTCTTTTACTAAGTTGCACTTTCTTGCACTAAGTTGCACTGAGTTACACTTTATTGCACTAAGTTGTACTTTCTTAAACTATGTTGCATTTTCTTGCACTGTTGCACTTTCTTGAACTATGTTGCACTTTCTTGCACTATGTTGCACTTTAGTGCATTAAGATGCACTGTTTTGCACTAAGTAGCACATGTACCTTGTACCTTTACAATATTAAATTGACTAATAACACTGAAATATCCCTAATTAATATAATCTAGCCTAAACCTACCTAACCAAACACGACCTAACCTAACCCGATGTAACCTAATATGAGCTAACCTAACCCGACCTAACCTAACCTGACCTAAACTAACCCAACCTAAACTAACCCATCCTAACCAAAACTTTATTGCACTTATTGCACTTTGGTGCACATAGTTGAACTTTTGTGCACTTAGTTGCACTTTAGTAGACTAAGTTGCACTTTGTTACACTTTCATGCACTATGTTGCACTTTCTTGCAGTATGTTGCACTTTCTTGCACTTTTTGCACTAAGTTACACATTTATGCACTATGTTGCAAATTCTTGCACTATGTTGCTCTTTCTTACACTTTGCTGCACTTTCTTGCACTATGTTGCACCTTCTTGCACTATAATGCATTTTCTTGCGATATATTGCACTTTCTTACACTATGTTGCACTTTGTTGCTTTTTAATGCATTATGTTGCATTGTTTTGCACTAAGTTGCACTGTCACTGAGTTCCTTTATGATGCATTAAATTGACTAATAAAACTTAAATATTTCTAATTAACATGAGCTTCCCTACACGACCTAACCTAACCTAACCCAAACTTTTTGCACTATAGTGCACTAAATTTAACTTCGTTGCACTAAGTATCACTTTCTTGCACTAAGTTGCACTTAGTTACACTTTCATGCACTATGTTGCAATTTCTTGCATTGTGTTGCACTTTCTTGCATTATAATGCATTTTCTTGCAATATATATTGTACTTTCTTGCACTATGTTGAACTTTGTTGCTCTTTAATGCATTAAGTAGCACTGTCACTGAGTTCCTTTACCTTGCATTAATTAGAATAATAAAACTTAAATATCCATCTTAACATAAGCTAGCCTAACACAACCTAACCTAACCTTAACATACCTAACCTAACCTAAACTTTATTGCACTTATTGCACTTTGTTGCACTAAAATTCCCTTTGTTGCAAAAAGTTGCACTTTCGTGCACTAAGTTGCACTTTCGTGTACTATGTTGCACTTTTTTCTACTATGTTGCACTTTCTTCTACTATGTTGCATTTTCTTCCACTATGTTGCATTTTCTTACACTATGATGCACTCACTTTAACTATGTTGCATTTTCTTGCATTAAATTGCACTTTTTGCACTATGTTGCACTTTTTTGCACAATATTGCACTTTTTTGCACTATGTTGCACTTTTGCATTAAGTTGCACTGTTTTGCACTAAGTTGCACTTGCACTGAGTTCCTTTACCATGCATTACATTGACTAATAAAACTTAAAAATCCCTAATTAACATAGGCTAGCTTAACCCGACTTAACATAACACAACCTAACCTAATCCAATGTAATCTAACCCGACATAATCCAACGCGAGTTATCCTTACCAGACATAACTTACCCCGACATAACCTAACCCGACGTAAACTAGACCGACCTAACATAACCCGACATAACCTAACCCGACCTAACCTAACCAAACCTAACAAAACCTAACCTAACCAAACCTAATTAAATCCGACATAATTTAACCCGATGTAATCTAACCCGACGTAACCTAACCCGACCTAACTTTACCCGATCTAACATAACCTAAACAAACCTAACATAACCTAAACAAACCTAACATAACCTAACCCGACCTAACATAACCTAAACCAACCTAACATAACCTAACCCGACCTAACCTAACCAGACCTAACCTAACCCGACCTAACCTAACCCGACCTAACCTAACCCGATGTAACCTAATCCAAACTACCCTAAACCGACCTAACCTAACTCCGACACCGGGAGGTTACAAACTGTTGGGAATATAATTCCCTGACTTTTCCCACCCAAATTGAAATTTTCCCTGACCTAATAAATTTTTTTAACCCAATTTTTATGCTTTATAAAAAAATAATTTTTTCTTTGTCCTATTCAATGCACTTTGCACATAGTACATGTATTAATGTACTACTAATATAACATTTGTGTTGTTTCTAAACCATTCTTGCAATGGGGCAAGTTGAAAATCAAACAAAAATTATGGATATACGCTATAGGAGCAAACTCTGAGTCAAAGATAACCAGACAATACATGCAGACAAACAGAAAAGTAAACAACCGAAAGCATCCTTTCGCTTGTCTGCATGTATGATCCGGTTTTATGTGACAAACCATTAGCTGCAATTATGTATGTCCAAAATACTTCTACGACTTGTAATATTTGCATTGAAAATACATGCCTCAGAAAACACTGATTGCATAGTAAACACACCAACAACATATTTTGTGTGCTGTATTTTTGCAAGTTTATTAAGTATGCCTATAATGATATAAAATTAGAACTGAAAGTTACAACCCTTACATTTTGACAGTAAGAAATTTACAGTAATACCTAACTTATGGCTTCTCACAATCGAAAAATATAAAGGCCTACTACATAAATAAAATATTTGTGTAAAAACTTCTTACCTCAGGAAACACACATTCATTACATAGTTTACACAATATAAACAATATACTTTGCGTATTCTAATCCTGCATGTTGAAATAAAATAATTAAATCAAAATTACAACAGACAATTACAACTAAAGTAATTAATTTAAATTTATGTCAAAAATTCAGAGTAATACAATTGTTACATTAGGAAATTAAATTTTCAATTTCATGTAGTACACAATTAAATTATATGTAGAGAAAATTCTCATCCGAAAATAAACATATTTCATAATGACATACTACCTACAACCAAAAGACCCAGTACTATACAAGATTACACAAAAAAAATTCCTTGGGAAATGTAATTTAATGAGTAATGTAGAGGTACTCACTAAGAGATCCTGTGAAGTGTACTTGCCATAAGCATGTAAAGCAGTACTTTAATCAGTTTTTTTTACTCTACAACCTACTACCACCCATACCCCCGTCCCCCTCAGAGAGGTACCTCTTCTATCTCCAGCCATGTTAAGTTCTTCCCCCTTGACACCTCCCCAATCTTATTCACAAGCAAGCACACACCGTTGCTCTAAAAAAAGAATTCCGCCCACCTTTTCTACCATCTCTTCTTTCCAATAGGCGACAGTGTGTTACAAATTAAAATTAATGAAAACAACAAGAAAGAAAATAGCATGGCAGGATGCTAATGTTTGCTTTCTAATGTTACAAAAGATAGCTGTATCATTTTACAAGCGGTTGCTTTTCACACTAACGGAGTATAGCGAACGTAAAAAAAAACGCCGACATGTTAGCCTTCCGCATTAGAAGGAAGCATCTGGATTGGGGAGGCGGGCCTCAGAAAGAGACGAGCGACGTGAATGTAAAAAAAAAGCCGAAAGCGACACGTTAACAGCCTTCTGCATCAGCAGGGTTTTGCACTAAGTGGCACTTGTACCTTGTACCTTTACCATGCATTAAATTGACTAATAAAACTGAAACATCCCTAATTAACATAATGTAGCCTAAACCGACCTAACCTAACACGACCTAACCTAACCCGATGTAACATAATACGAACTAACCTAACCCGACCTAACCTAACCAGACCTAACCTAACCCGACCTAACATAATCAAACCCGAATTAAAACTAAACCCGACGTAACCTAACCCGACCTAACCTAAACTTTATTGCACTATGTTGCACTTTTGTGCACTAAGTTACACTTTGTGGCACTAAGTTGCACTTTCATGAACTAAGTTTAACTTTTTTGCACTAAGTTATATTTTCTTGCACTAAGTTGCACTTTCTTGCACTAAGTTGCATTTTCTTGCTCTAAGGTGCCCTGAGTTACACTTTCTTGCACTAAGTTGTACTTTCTTGCATTAAGTTGTACTTTCTTGAACTATGTTGCATTTTCTTGCACTATGTTGCACTTTCTTGCACTATGTTGCACTATATTGCATTAAGATGCACTTTCTTGCACTAAGTTGCACTTTCTTGCACTAAGTTGCACTTTCTTGCACTAAGTTGCCCTGAGTTACACTTTCTCGAACTAAGTTGCAATTTCTTGCACTAAGTTGAACTTTTGTGCACCTAGTTGCACTTTCTTGCAATAAGTTGAGCTTAGTTACACTTTCATGCACTATTATGCCCTTTCTTGCACTATGTTGCACTTTCTTCCACTATGTTGCACTTTCTTGCAATATATTGCACTATATTGCACTAAGTTACACTTTCATGCACTATGTTGCACACTCTTACACTATGTTGAACTTTCTTTCCCTATGCTGCACTTCTTTGCACTATAATGTATTTTCTTGTGATATATTGCACTTTCTTCGACTATGCTGCACTTTGTGCTCTTTAACGCATTAAGTTGTATTGTTTTGCACTTAATTGGACTGTCACTGACCTTAACCGAACAAACCTAACCCGACTTAACCTAGCCTTACCAAACCTTTAACCAAACCTAACCGAACCCGACCTTTCCTAACCCGACCTATCCTAACACGAACTAACCTAACCCGACCTAACCTAACCAGACCTAACCTAACCCGACATAACCTAACCAGACCTAACCTAACCCGACCTAACATAATCAAACCCGACTTAACCTAACCCGACGTAACCTAACCAGACCTAACCTGAACTATATTGCACTATGTTGCACTTTTGTGCACTAAGTTACACTTTGTTGCACTAAGTTGCACTTTCGTGCACTAAGTTGAACTTTTTTGAACTAAGTTGCACTTTCTTGCACTAAGTTGCAATTTCTTGCACTAAGTTGCACTGAGTTACACTTTATTGCACTAAGTTGTACAATCTTAAACTATATTGCATTATTTTGCACTATGTTGCACTTTCTTGAACTATGTTGCACTTTCTTGCACTATGTTGCACTTTAGTGTATTAAGATGCACTGCATTGCACTAAGTGGCACTTGTACCTTGTACCTTTACCTTGCATTAAATTGACTAATAAAACAGAAATATCCCTAATTAATATAATGTAGCGTTAACCGACCTAACCTAACACGACCTAACCTAACCCGATGTAACCTAGTACGAGCTAACCTAACCCGACCTAACCTATCCCGACCTAACATAACCAAACCCGACTTAACCTAACCCGACGTAACCTAACCCGACGTAACCTAAACTTTATTGCACTATGTTGTACTTTTGTGCACTAAGTTGCAAATTCATGAACTAAGTTGCAAATTCATGCACTAAGATGCACTTTTCTGCACTAAGTGGCACTTTCTTGCACTATGTTGCACTTTCTTGTTTTAAGTTGCACTTTCTTGCACTAAGTTACACTTTCTCGCACAAAGTTCTACTTTCTTGCATTAAGTTGTACTTTCTTGCACTATGTTGCATTTTCCTGCACTATGTTGTACTTTCTTGAACTATGTTGTTGCACTTTCTTAAACTATGTTGCACTTTCTTGCACTATGTTGCACATTGTTGCATTAATATGCACTGTTTTGCACTAAGTGGCACTTGTACCTTGTACCTTTACAATGCATTAAACTGACTAAAAAAACTGAAATATCCCTAATTAATATAATCTAGCCTAAACCTACCTAACCTAACACGACCTAAACAAACCCGATGTAACCTAATGAGCTAACCTAACCCGATGTAACATAACCCGACCTAACCTAAACTTTATTGCACTATGTTGTACTTTTGTGCACTAAGTTGCACTTTCATGCACTAAGTTGCTCTTTCATGCACTAAGTCGCACTAAGTTGCACTTTCTTGCACTAAGTTGCATTTTCTTGCACTAATTTGCACTTTCTTGCACTAAGTTGCACTGAGTTACACTTTATTGCACAAATTTCTTCTTTCTTGCATTAAGTTGTACTTTCTTGCACTATGTTGCATTTTCCTGCACTATGTTGTACTTTCTTGAACTATGTTGCATTTTCTTGCACTATGTTGCATTTTCTTGCACTATGTTGCATTTTCTTGCACTATGTTGTACTTTCTGCACTATGTTGTACTTTCTTGAAATATGTTGCATTTTCTTGCACTATGTTGCACTTTCTTGCACTATGTTGCACTTTCTTGCACTAGGTTGCACTTTCTTGCACTGTGTTGCACTTTATTGCATTAAGATGCAGTGTTTTGCACAAAGTGGCACTTTTACCTTGTACCTTTACAATGCATTAAATTGACTAACAAAACTGAAATATCCCTAAATAATATAATCTAGGTAAACCTACCTAACCAAACACAACCTAACCTAACCCGATGTAACCTAATGAGCTAACCTAACCCGACAAAACCTAACCCGACCTAACATAACCAGACCTTACCTAATCCGACCTAACCTAACACGACCTAACCTAACCCGACCTAACATAACCTGAACTAAACTAACCCAACCTAAACTAACACATCCTAACCAAAATTTTATTGCACTTATTGCACTTTGGTGAACATAGTTGCATTTTTGTGCACTTAGTTGAACTTTAGTACACTAACTTGCACTTAGTTACACTTTCATGCACTATGTTGAACTTTCTTGCACTATGTTACTTTCTTGCACTAAGTTGCACTTTCTTGCACTATGTTACTTTCTTGCACTAAGTTGTACTTTCTTGCACTAAGTTGCACATTCTTGCACTAAGTTGCACTCTCTTGCACTAAGTTGCAATCTCTTGCACTAAGTTGCACTTTTTTGCACTAAATTGCACTTTCTTGCACTAAGTTGCACTTTCTTGCATTAAGTTGAACTTTCATGCACTAAGTTGGACTTTCTTGCACTAAGTAGCACTGAGTTACACTTTCTTGAACTAAGTTGTACTTTCTTAAACAATGTTATTTTCCTTCCCTATGTTGTATTTTCTTGCACTATGTTGCACTTTCTTGAACTACGTTGCACTTTCTTGCACTATGTTGCACTTTAGTGCATTAAGATGCACTGTTTTGCAATAAGTGGCACTTGTACCTTGTACCTTTACCTTGCATTAAATTGACTAATAAAACTGAAATATCCCTAATTAACATAATGTAGCCTTAACCGACCTAACCTAACACGACCTAACCAAACCCGAAGTAACCTAATATGAGCGAACCTAACCCGACCTAACCTAACCCGACCTAACCTAACCCGACCTAACCTAACCTAACCCGACCTAACCTAACATAACCTAAACTAACCCAACCTAAATTAACCCATCCTAACCAAAATTTTATTGCACTTATTGCACTTTGGTGCACATTGTTACACTTTTGTTCACTTAGTTGCACTTTCTTACACTAAGTTGCACTTAGTTATACTTTCATACACTAAGTTGCACTTTCTTGCACTAAGTTACACTTTCTTGCACAAAGTTTTACTTTCTTGCATTAAGTTGTACTTTCTTGCACTATGTTGCACTTTCTTGCACAATGTTGCACTTTCTTGCACTTTTTGCACAAAATTAAACATTCTTGCACTAAGTTGCAATTTCTAGCACTATGTTGCACTTTCTTCCTTTATGCTGCACTTTCTTGCACTAAGTTGCACAAAGGTGCACTTTCTTGCACTAAGTTGCACTTTCTTGCACTAAGTTGCACAAAGGTGCACTTTCTTGCACTAAGTTGCACTGAAATACACTTTATTGCACTAAGTTGTACTTTCTTAAACTATGTTGCATTATTTTGCACTATGTTGCACTTTCTTAAACTATGTTGCACTTTCTTGTACTATGTTGCACTTTAGTGCATTAAGATGCACTGTTTTGCACTAAGTGGCACTTGTAACTTATACCTTTACCTTGCATTAAATTGACTAATAAAACTGAAATATCCCTAATTAACATAATGTAGCCTTAACCGACCTAACCTAACACGACCTAACCTAACCCGATGTAACCTAATACAAGCTAACCTAACACGACCTAACCTAACCCGACTTACCTAACCCGACCTAACCTATCCTGACCTAACATAACCAATCCCGACTTAACCTAACCCGACCTAACTTAAACTTTATTGCTCTATGTTGTACTTTTGTGCACTAAGTTGCACTTTCATGCACTAAGTTGCACTTTCATGCACTAAGTTGCACTTTCTTGCAATAAGTTGCACTTTCTTGCAATAAGTTGCACTTTCTCGCACTAAGTTGCACTTTCCTGCACTGAGGTGAACTGAGTTACACTTTCTTGCACAAAGTTCTACTTTCTTGCAAAAAGTTGTACTTTCTTGCACTATGTTGCATTTTCCTGCACTATGTTGTACTTTCTTGAACTATGTTGCATTTTCTTGCACTGTGTTGCATTTTCTTGCACTGTTGCACTTTCTTGCACTGTTGCAATTTCTTGCACTATGTTGCACTTTCTTGAACTATGTTCCACTTTCTTGCACTATGTTGCACTTTATTGCATTAAGATGCACTGTTTTGCACTAAGTGGCACATGTACCGTATACCTTTACAATGCATTAAATTGACAAATAAAACTGAAATATCCCTAATTAATATAATCTAGCCTAAACCTACCTAACCAAACACGACCTAACCTAACCCGACGTAACCTAATATGAGCTAACCTAACCCGACCTAACCTAACCCGACCTAACTAAACCCGACCTAACCTAACCTGACCTAAACTAACCCAACCTAAACTAACATACCCTAACCAAAATTTTATTGCACTTATAGCACTTTGGTGAACATAGTTGCATTTTTGTGCACTTAGTTGCACTTTAGTAGACTAAGTTGCACTTTGTTACACTTTCATGGACTATGTTGCACTTTCTTGCACTATGTTGCACTTTCTTGCAATTTCTTGCACATTTGCACTAAGTTACACTTTCATGCACTATGTTGCAATTTCTTGCACTATGTTGCACCATCTTGCACTATAATTCATGTTCTTGCGCTATATTGCACTTTCTTACACTATGTGGCACTTTGTTGCTTTTTAATGCATTAAGTTGCACTGTTTTGCACTAAGTTGCACTGTCACTGAGTTCCTTTATGATGCATTAAATTGACTCTTAAAACTTAAATATCTCTAATTAACATAAACTACCCTACATGACCTAACCTAACCTAACCCAAACTTTATTGCACTATGGTGCACTAAATTACACTTTGTTGCACTAAGTTGCACTTTCTTGCACTAAGTTGCACTTTCTTGCACTAAGTTGCACTTAGTTACACTTTCATGCACTATGTAGCAATTTCTTGCATTATGTTGCACTTTCTTGCATCATAATGCATTTTCTTGCAATATATTGTTCTTTCTTGCACTATGTTGAACTTTGTTGCTCTTAAATGCTTTAAGTAGCACTGTCACTGAGTTTCTTTATCATGCATTAATTAGAATAATAAAACTTAAATATCCCTAATTAACATAAGCTAGCCTAACACGACTTAACCTAACCTTAAAAAACCTAACCTAACCTAAACTTTATAGCACTTATTGCAGTTTGTTGCACTATTTTGCCCTTTGTTGCACTAAGTTGCACTTACCTGCACTAAGATGCACTTTCATGCACTATGTTGCACTTTCGTGCACTAAGTTGTACTTTCGTGTACTATGTTGCACTTTTTTCTACTATGTTGCATTTCCTTCCACTATGTTGCATTTTCTTCCACTATGTTGCATTTTCTTACACTATGATGCACTTACTTTAACTGTGTTGCATTTTTTGCATTAAATTGCACTTTTTTGCACTATGTTGCACTTTGTTGCACAATATTGCACTTTTTTGCTCTATGTTGCACTTTTGCATTAAGTTGCACTGTTTTGCACTAAGTTGCACTGTTTTGCACTTAGTTTTGAACTTGCACTGAGTTCCTTTACCATGCATTACATTGACTAATAAAACTTAAAAATCCCTAATTAACGTAGGCTAGCTTAACCCGACTTAACATAACACAACCTAACCTAATCCAATGTAATCTAACCCGACATAATCCAACGCGAGTTATCCTAACCAGACATAACTTACCCCGACATAACCTAACCCGATGTTAACTAGACCGACCTAACATAACCCGACATAACCTAACCCGACCTAACCTAACCAAACCTAACAAAACCTAACCTAACCAATCCTAATTAAATCCGACATAATTTAACCCGATGTAATCTAACCCGATGTAACCTAACCCGACCTAACCTTACCCGATCTAACATAACCTAAACAAACCTAACATAACCTAACCCGACCTAACATAACCTAAACCAACCTAACATAACCTAACCCGACCTAACCTAACCCGAACTAACCTAACCCGATGTAACCTAATCCAAACTACCCTAAACCGACCTAACCTAACTCCGACACCGGTAGGTTACAAACTGTTGGGAATATAATTCCCTGACTTTTCCCACCCAAATTGAAATTTTCCCTGACCTAATAAATTTTTTAACCCAATTTTTATGCTTTATAAAAAAATAATTTTTTCTTTGTCCTATTCAATGCACTTTGCACATAGTTCATGTATTAATGTACTACTAATATAACATTTGTGTTGTTTCTAAACCATTCTTGCAATGGGGCAAGTTGAAAATCAAACAAAAATTATGGATATACGCTATAGGAGCAAACTGTGAGTCAAAGATAACCAGACAATACATGCAGACAAACAGAAAAGTAAACAACCGAAAGCATCCTTTCGCTTGTCTGCATGTATGATCCGGTTTTATGTGACAAACCATTAGCTGCAATTATGTATGTCCAAAATACTTCTACGACTTGTAAT
>PNEQ01029683.1:0-17455 GCA_003012365.1 Medauroidea extradentata | reverse complement strand
TAGACTCCAGCCCCGTGTCTGTTTGGCTCCTGCATGTTACTACAGGTTTCCTATTGGCCTGGCTGCCGACTAGCAGAGCAGCTGCCTCACGCTGATTGGCAGTAGGTGTTTCCGCCATGTTGCTGGCCAGGGAAGCCATTTTGCTGGTGTGTGTGACTGAGTTCGCCTTCCTGCCGACTATTTCACTTCTGTATTCCTATAAATATTCTGTGGCATTACTGAGCAGGTTTTGTTCCATGTATCCCGGGTCATTTAATTAAGGAAGGTCACTAAATGTTTTTATTGCTTGGTAATTTTATATTTGTTCGAGATATGGTTTGTTCTGTAGACACGCATTGTAACTTTATTTTTACAGAAACGAATTTTTTTAGCTTTCATAGTTTCTGAGTAATGGCGTAAGTTCATATTTGCATGAAACGGTTTTATACTAGAAAGGAAAACTGACTTTCAGAAATGAAATAATTCACACACGAATAGTGTCACGGGGTACGTCAAGATACGTATAAAAAGCCGCGTATTAAAAACAAGGCAGAAAATAAGCAATTTTTATTTCAAACTCCTCCTTGTTAGTATGTTAAAGTGTAATATGAATAATCGTACGATAGCCGGTATTATTTGCAATGTTTCCTTCTACTTGTCGTCCAGTGTCTCTGGCTCATATACTGTTTTTGTTTTGTTTTTCATGTAGCTAAAAAAAAACCCCACTTTGTATTGCGATTTATCGGCGTGAAAATTCGTAACCAACCTCCAGGCCTCGACCAGAGACGGATCTAGGCTTCCATTCGCCCGGGGCAAGAATTGTGATTTGCTCCTCCTATCCTTCCCCCTTTTTACATCAGTCCAATCAACCCAATAGTAATAAACGTATCTTGCATACGTTGTTTTGCGCTCGCGTTTATAACATTATAACATTTTAGTATAAATACATAAAACTTACTAGCCACCATTAGCAGTGTTTTAAGCGTGCATTCTAATTGTAAATACTGTATTTATAACATTATATGGTGGTCAAGGTTAATAAAAATACAAAACTAGTCAAAGTCTAAATATCGGTGGATATTGTATCTTTTTTACACTCATTTATTTACATTTCATTCCC
This sequence comes from Medauroidea extradentata, assembly GCA_003012365.1. NCBI lineage: Eukaryota > Metazoa > Arthropoda > Insecta > Phasmatodea > Phasmatidae > Medauroidea > Medauroidea extradentata. The sequence continues at coordinate 16,356 of PNEQ01029683.1, read as the reverse complement.
AAGTAAAAATTTTCGGCACCACCAGCGCACCATCTAACCCGACGCCCGGGGCAGTCTCCCCCCCTCCCTGACCCCTCCCCCTACAGATCCGCCCCTGGCCACAACATTGGATGAATTAATGCGATTCGAGCAAAGACGATTGAGAGTGATTTCCGCAGTACGCATTCGTCGAGCAGAAATGGAGCTGTTCATACTTGTGAATAACTGAAGTTTGTGTCTGACCGTCACGTCTTCTTCCTTAGCGCCGCATATTTGCAACCGAAGATTTGCGATAGCGCACTTTTCCTTTAACACCACGCCGATAAGATAACATTTGATCCTTCAGTCAGTTGCGGTCATGGTGCCCGAAGCCTACTGTTTAATTATCTTCTTTCGTGCTTTGTTTGCCCGTTTTGTAATGCGGAATAATAAGTGTACATAGGTTAATTAAAAGTTTCGTTAATGTTTGCAGCGTGGTCACCATTGTTTGTAAATCCTTTTGTGTGTGTTCTTCAATGACTGGCATGAACACTCGACCATGTTCTGTGTCTTTGCACAATTCTTTTATTTCGTTGTTTTATTGTTCTTTACACGAGTAACGTTTCCGTCACTTTAAGTATTCTGTCAATACACAATACAAATGTAGGCTGAAGGTAAAGAAAGTAGCGATAGTTAAAAAAGTTAAAGAATCTGTTTTTTTTTAAACGGAAATATTGTAATACAAATCGTACATTTGCCATAAAACATATAACGTAGATATTCCACAAATAAACCCAGTTATGTAAATATTTTCCATTAATGGTATTATTTTGCAGAACACAAACAACGTCATCTATTGACGAAACTTACAGTTCATTTACAAATACTTCTCTAATGATGTTTATACGGTTTTCCGAATACATTTAAGACATAGGCCTAGGCCTACTTATTACTTTTTTCGTAAAATTCTATTGCTGCAGAATAAAACGATGCACAGAAATAAAAATTTTTATTATAACATACATGATCAGCTGGTTCTTTGCAAACGGCCATCTTGAATTTGATTTCAGGTTTGGCGACGCCATATTGTACGACTCCATAAGAAGCCATTTATTTATTACGACTTAAATGTGCAGTTACAGGGTCTTTTCTTGCACAGAACCCATAACACTTCTAATTTTTTTACATCAAATCTGAGCCATTATTACAATTAATTTAAAATTAAAGTTTAAATTTAAAAAAATAATAAAAATATATATAATTAAACACAATTATTATGGAGTTGCATACACACACATATATATGCTAATAATTAAAGGAAGAAAGGGAGGATAACATTATTCATACACGCACAAATACACACACACGCACACTCACTGTGAGACACTAATACAATGTCATGTATTGAAAGCTATCGTAAAGTCAAATGTTGAAGTCAAATGCTAAAGTTTTCAATTGTGTAACCACTTTGACACGTTTCCTGTTTGTCCCGTTAGCCAAGTGTGCATGTTTTCGCACTTCACATTCATTTGTTGGAAACTTGTCTGACGACGTTGTAGCCAGTATATTTTCCTGGCACTCGCCCCTTCTATTCCGCCATTCTTACCTTCCAGTAACTCTCCTCGTTTGCTCCTAATAGTGAATCGCAAGTACTTGCGCCCGGTTGTTGTCATACGACTAACGGCAATTTCGTTTTAAATATCTTCATGACGAACTTCCTGTGTTTTTTTTTTTTTACAGACGTAAGTTGTAAGCGTACGATGGACTCGTGTGGAACACAAAAAAATTACTTGATAAGTACAGGTACGTCAATTTCGCGGATTCATCTGGCAGCAGCCTAGATTGCTCAGTCCTGTACACGCTCTGGATACAGTCAATAATTCATTGGCGTACAACAATTCAAGCGATAGCTCTGTGAATTATTTCCTTATTTACTACTGGCTTGTAGTAGTCAAATGCGTTTCGTGACAGCCGCCAGTTAATCACACGCGTGATTATGAAGTGTATATTTTTGGCGTTCAACCTGACCTGGAATGTATTTGCGAAATTGACGTACCTCTATTGATAAGGAATGTCGGAATACGAACGAAGTATAGATAGAGTCGGCATGGGGACAACAGAAACGTTGTAAAACCAGTTGCAACATGTCTAAGAAAGGTGCAGTAAGTGGGAAAGTGGGATTTGTATATCGTAGATAAGGTGCCATCAGAGACGGTGATACATAACTTGATATAGTAACAGGAACGGGGTGTGGAAGCTTCCATGGCATCTGTTAATCCCAACATTCGTCTAGAGCAATTTCGGGAAACCATGGAAAACCGAGATCAAGATCGGAGATCTAACTCGGTTCCTCCAGAATGCGAGTCCAAATCTAAGAAAGGGGTATTAGGGCCTCAAATACGCTTGGGGAAGAGGCGAGAGCCTCAAATTTATTGCAGACTGTATCGCCATTCGTCGTTTTCCTTGACACATTCGTCTCTTTCTGTACCAAAGATTTATTCCCGACAGCTGCATCGTAAATGTGACTGTTTGATTATTTAGGCAATTAATTTATTTTTTAAGTTCTTGTAAAATGTTTGATGGTTTCTGTGTTTGGCGTGTTGTAGGCTTTTCGTTGTTTTAATAATAGTACTTAATAGCAATAACAATAATAAAATTGTCATTATTAGGGGCAGTTAAGGCATATTTGCCTTCTCTTACATAAGACCCATACAAGTGTTGTGTACACATATTATTAGATACAAATGGCACTTATTCTAGGGATAAAAATTTAAATAATAATAGTAATAAACTAAACTGTCTATACTAACAATACTAGCCTTGATGTTTACAAGAGACAGCCACGCTGAACAGGCACTTGAAAACTTTGTATTGTTTAATTTATAAAACATACTAAGAAGGATATAATTAACGCTAAGTTCAGTCATACATACATTCATACAAGCATTCATTCAATATATGTCAACTCTGGAGATCGTGGCAATGGAAGTCATATATATATATTTTTTTTTCGTATTATAAAAATGGAAGTTTATTCTTCATATAATCAACCTTTCATCTAAAAGAAGTGAAATAACTGCGCGCTTCAATTGGGCCTGTGCTCAGATTTACATTGCACCAGACGAAGGCAGAGTTTAGTGACTTCCGGACACTGTTCCACTTATTTATGTATTTCTCCAGGTGTTGCAAATAACTGTTTTGATCCGTTATATACTTAGCAGTGTCGTTATAGTAAACAATGATGTCGGTACGGTTACCGATGCTGGAGATACGAACATCTCAAAACTCACAGCAGACAAAATATTTTAATTCCGCGCAGGGTAGAATCGTGGCGTCCTATTACACTTAACCTCTGCTTGTACAGTTCTGACAATATATAAGCTTTCTGTGCAACGTGTAAGCATTTTTTGTACTCAAGGGCCGAATAGGTTTATTTTGCCATCTGTAAAGGTATTCGCAATTGCGATGTCCGAAGTTGTCCTAGGACAAGAATGCGCTGATTGGCACACGTGACTCTGTGACGTCACATCAGTATCCGAAGTTAGTGTCTTAGAGCAAGCTTGGCCCGAAGACAAATATTCGCCAATATTAACTTTTGTCCGAAGTTGTGTCGTAAGACAGAAGAATATTTCAACTATTTTCGCGGGAATTCGTAGCTAGGTATTAAAATTGAAAACATTGAAATTAAACACGGAAAAAATAGAAGGCTTAAATCAATAGGAGAAGGACAAAATATTAATTAATCACAATTGTGGACCATCTTCGGACATAATAAATGTGAACGGCGAGGGCGAACCTAACCACGAAGTTCGGACGCACCCACGTCCAGTGCCAGTCACGCCCATGGACACAGCCATACATAAATAGGCCTTTACCGTGTCTAATTCTGTGAAAGTTTCAACTCATATTTTTGCGTGTTGGGCACAATTCTCCGTTCACATACTCGTAATATATGTTGTGTAGCTATGTGGTTGTGCGTCTCGCTGTTTGGCTGCCGTATGCCACCAACGTTAATTTTTGTATAGTCTGCACAGTATAAGCTTGTCTTATTTTGACATTTATTTTTCTAAGGATTACAGTGAGTCTGTTTTTCCAAGCAATCAGGTTGGTTTAAACCTAACACAACGGAGCTGCCAGGCGTCTTTCTCAGAAGAGAAGTGTCGGAATCAGGCAAACGTTAGGTTAGTTATCGTAAACCGAGTTGGAAATGTTTTTTTTTTTATTGTTTGACTGTTTAAAAATTAGCACGTTAGTAAACTACACTACATTGCTGTGAATTCGTAAATCTGTAACTTCTTTTAAATTGTGATTTAATTATCTCATTTTAGAGTTATCATGAAATGTGTACGAAAAATGTGTGACTAATACTGAATGCGTTTGTATTATGTTAAATCGCGATATATATTTTTTAGTAATTTCATATAAATTACAGTTACAATTTATGAATGGAAAATTCAACAAGTTTGCTGAGACCCGTTTAGAATGTAGGCCTACTGGTGTAGTCTTACAAAGTACTACACCCTTTTGGAAACAGAATTGTTGTGTTCTAAGATGTAAAGAAAATCCTAATGTTACATTATTGTAAAACATTTTTAGTAGAAAGAAAAAAAAATACAGTTGGCCTACTTCTCATTTGTTTGAAAATTGTAACGTAAACGTCGCTTGTGCACAGTAAACCGCATATCAAGCGAGCCTAGGTACCGACTGTTCACAGTAAAGTGAACGCTTAGTTTTACATTTAGGCTGAACTAAAATGTATACATTTCGTCACATTTGAAAGTTAACACCAGAAGCTACAATAACATATACGGTAGTTATTGATGGCTGATGTTTATTGGGAAGAACACTACAAACAGTATAGTCTTGAATGGCTTGCACGAAGTATAACTTTAGTGGGAGTCAGCTGACGTTTAACTGTAGCCCCTATGTAATCGCCGAGAACCTTTCGGCGTGAGAAACTCGTCGTACATGGTTTTATAGCAAGATGTAGTGAGCGTGAAGACCTCCAGTATAGACTGGATGGTACACTGCCAGCTAGCGTTGGAGCCTGGCTGAAGAATTTCAGAAGTAATTGGTGTCCAGTTTGGAGCGCTGGGGGGCGTCGCCGAACTGGCAGGGTGAGTTTTTTCTCTCGCCCTCCCTGTAGTTCGGTCTGCCCAGTATAGGGGGACGTGAGAGTGGCTGGGTCCACTTCTTTGTTGTCGAGGGGGTGCGTCGAGCAGAGATGTAGTTTGTCGCGCCTAGGAGACGAAGAGGAGGACCGAGAGCAGACGTTGCCAAGTCTACTCTGTTGGCTGTTGTACAGGCTCATTCCATATTTAGGTCAAGCGTGCTTCAGTGTGTGCAGAAACGAACCACTTAGAAGGGTGGACACACTCCTGTCCATTTGCTACGACCAGCTGTTTCTTCATTGGCTGGAGAGATTATACTTTGTTTCGTAAAACTTTACTAACAATTTCTAGCTACTTATAAGTTAATACCTGTTAACAAATTTTGTAATATTTGTCACATTCCAAGACAAATTTACAGTATAAATGGCGAAATTGACATATCTTGTTCATTTTGTTGCTAAAAATATATTTCATTGCGACACACATTTCTAACATATCTTGTTCATTTTGTAGCTAAAAATATATTTCATTGCGGCACACATTACTAAATATTTACAATTATTGCCCATAAGTTGTGTTGAGAATATTTTTGAAAAATCATAAATTCTATACGAGTGTTTATTAGTCGCTACTTCACACGGATATGTAAAGTGGTCTGTTGTATTGTCATGTTAGTTATCATTAGTTTTTAATTATTTTTTTCTTAGTTTTTGGCAGTTCTATGTATATGTAATTTTATTTTGTGCGTCTGTAAAAAATGGTTAAGTGTAAGAGAAGGCTGCATGCCTTAACTTCGCCATTTGAAAAAATAAGTCAAAAAATAGCTGGCAAATTTTACTAATGTTATAGGAAACTCATAGCGTGTTTTCAGTGAACGCGAACGCATCTAGACTGCTCATGCCCGTAAGTCATACGCCGCAATAGTACGTATTTATTAAAATAAAGTTAGACAAATTACTGGTTTAGTACTAAATAACAGTTAATTTTACATTAGTTTTTTTTTACTAATTTATAAAGTAATGTAATGTCGTAATCAGGTGGTCTTGTGTTCTTTTCCGACCGCCTCCAAAGGGATAAGGGCCGCGGTGGCCGAATGGTCAGACCATTCGCCTTCCAGCAAGGCGATCCGAGTTCGATTCCCGGATGGGTCGGTTCCCGGATTTTCGCATATGGGTGGCACTGGATGATGCCGTTGGTCGGCGGGTTTTGTCGGGGATCTCCCGTTTCCCCCGCCGTTTTATTCCGGCGCTGCTCCATACTCACCCATGTTACCCCTCACCAGTGCTGAATACCTCGATGTCGAGCGTTGACTATAATCTCTCTCACTTCAAAAGGATATTTTTCTAAAAGTCTTTCACCTGCAAGTCAAGGAAATGCCGATGGAATCGGTTTTGTGTACTACCTTCTTAGTTTCATTTTTTTACCCCCGGGTTTCAACATAGTGGGCCTAAACAGCCACTCATTCAACATTCCAGTATCTCGTCATTGCGATCTGGGTTTGATCCTCGGCGGATTAGTCAGGATTCTTACTTGTAGGAAACGAGGGAATGATCGTCAATGTGCAATTATAAGTTTTGTAGGTACATATTTCTGCTTTCCCCACAACAGTGTCGTATCGATGCTCCATGCTTTAATTTCATTTATAATATTTTCACACTCCAAAGAAGATGGACACGCGTGGGACAACTATCTTGTACGTTGATCCAACTGTGTGATTCAACTTGTACATAAAACAGTTTGATCGAATCAGGACATCTCCTGGCTACTTTTACTGGCCTCGTAGCTTGTTCCAAGAAACGGGTAGCAAAAAAATTTTATCTTCTTAATGTATTTATCTAAATACAATGCGTGATGTAGAAGCGCTTGCTTCTCTCCCAAGTAGGTAGCACTGTTCAACGTTGTGGCGACGAAGTTAGCGCCGAGTAACGTCAAACGACAGTAGGTGCTCGCCAGGCGGGGTGGATGCGTGGGGGTTGGTAGTTGACGGGTTGTGATGGCGGCCGGGTCGACGCCGCACGTGGACGGGGTGCGCCCAGCCTCCCTGGTCCAGGTCGATACCGGGGTGTGGCCGGGCCCCGCGGACACTCCCTTCCCCTCCCCTCCTCGCCCTGACATCGCCACTGCCTTCCCTTCGCTAATGCTGGCCAGGTCCTTCCCCGCCTATCCCTGCTCGTCGTCTAGCATAATTTACTGTAGGTGGTTCGGGATAAAGCGAGCACTGAAAAAATAGCCCTGCTAAATTTATATTTCCATCCAGTTCGTATCGTTCTGCGCTCAACGGCTAACGACAGGACGTGTCTGACCTCTCTGGACACGTCACTTGATGTTTGCGCGCGTAAAATGCATTGTGCAGTCGGTAGGAACCTATACAGTTTGATAAAAAAAAGTTCATTAAGTATGTAAAATGCAAGTATGGCGATTTCAGTTGATTTTATTTAAGTATTATTGTTTTTAAATAGGAAAATACACGGAACTATATTCTGTTAATCGCTGCCAACCATACAAGCAGTGAGGGAACTATTGTTAATGTTGAATTACATACAGTAAAGGCTGGTGCTATTTTTCAAAGGTTAAATTTTTAGTGCTCACTTGACCTAGAATGACCTATACTGAACTTTCTCTGCGCAAAGAGTTAGACCTAACCTGCATGTACAAAGAACGTAATCGGTGATAATCCATGCCTAGCTTCCGTTCGGCATGACTCAGGTCATATCATCTACTAATCCAATAAAGTTCGATTTGTTAGCTAATATCTTCTATAATTGATTGTATTCGTTCACGTTACATGTGTGGACAAACAGGACATCACAGACGCAACAAAAAAAGGGGGATGAGCAGGGCATATGCCCTCATCCCTTCCCAACCAACCAACCCACCAACCAACCCCACAAAAATCCTGCAATGATGAATAAAATAGGTGAGTTTATAAAATTGCCGAAATATTTCAAACTGTTGTGATGCTGACTGGAATATTGACAAAATAATAACGTAGTACTGTATAAGAAATGTATGCTTAGTATTGGGCAGAACAATTCATGGCTGTATGGAAATATGACGGTGTGTGCCCCTTCCAAAGTTATGTCGTGTTTTGCGCCACTGCACGACATGGTTACATTCATTGGTGAAACTTGCCGCCGTGGATGGTTGTTTCGATCCTTCACGAGCACAGAATTATTATTAAAAGGTTGTTCGAAGCCCAGCCCACCACAGTTAGGATTTCTAGTTGTCTTATTATTGTTTCTGTGCCGAGTAAGGAAAAACTCGAACTTAAGCTTTTTCTACCTGCCCTTTGAAGTTCTACTTGAGGCAATGCAACCTTGTTTCATGTCGAGATTTTTTTTTGTCTCGTCTGAATCCAATGTTTGTTTGCAAGCTGTTTGTTAGAACATGTAGAGGATTAAATTTGTTCCACTTCCAGTTTTGTCTAGATGACGGTAAATATATTTTGTAACGGTGGTTATATGAACGTTTGATCACGTCGAAAGAAGTAATTTTATGTCTAACTTTTATGTCTACGACCTTTACAGTGAAGAAAATCTGCTTCATAGATATCTCGAGTAGGAAGTGGCGTTTTATTATTTGTCAGAACAGAGCATAGTGTTTGAGCTGGGTCTGGAGTTTGTAGAATGTTTCATAATACCTTAGTGCTTTTTCAGTTGTAATTTTTTTGTGGTTTGTTTTGGCTAAAGGAGAAACGTGTCAGGCAACTTGGGTGTGTGTAGTATGCAATGCTTGGCACGTCGATTGCCACGAATACCGTCATTGAACAAATGCGTTGTTTCCAGACCTCGAAGATACATCGGGTAAAATGCACGCGAGAAGAAAATTGAATGAGTGGAACTGTGCAGTAAAATGACTTGGTCACCGTCGATGTTCTATTCATTACACGTTGCAGTGCCTTACGCCGATCCTTTGTGTGGTTCGTAGAGACGACGGGAGTGTGATGTTGAGCCAGCGTCGCCCTTATCTCTCCTTTGCTCTTGCACCTCATACACGCAAACTAGCTGCAGATAGGCTATGACGTCAGTGTTACACGAGCACGGTCGTCTTAATAGGGCGTGGTACATAATTCAACGCTAAAATCATTAATCTATAACTGTAGGTTTCTGGAAGCCAATTTGCGAAAATCAAACAATAGCAATCCAAGACAATAGTTTTAGCCAACGTTTTAAACGAAATTGTTTCCAGTCGAACTTCTGGGGTATAATCTCTGACGCCGGAAACTCGTGCATTTAACTGCGGCGCAAGAGATCACGCGCAACGAATTAATAATTATGGATAATTATTTACTCATAAAGTTGCCAAAAACCATTATCTAAGATTGTCATTGAGTATTTTATCCATATTGGCTTTGAAAAAAGCGTAGAAATCAATTAATGTTTTCAGCGTTTATTTATCTACCACGCCATATTGAATTATTTTATTTTAAGGTCCTATGAAATTCTGAGAAGAAATATATGAAATTTGTTATTATAGTATCAGTTATATTTACCTTGCGCTACAATAAAAGCATTGCAGTTGAATTTGTAACGTATATTTAAGCCGTAATCAGTCCAGCAAATTAAGAATATAAAACAAATTACTCGATTGATTATGGCTTAAATATACGTTAAAAATTCAACTGCGATGCATTTATTGAAGCGCAAGGTAAATATAATTGATATTATAGTAACACATTTCACATTTTTCTTCTCAGAATTTCAAAAGAGCGGAAAATAAAATAATTAAATATGGCGACTGATGCCGAACTGCTCGTGTTAGGAGGGAAGTCCCGGGCGGCGATAATCGTTCACCGGCAAGGTGGACGGCCGATGTCTGGATACTATTCTGCAACTGCCTGGCGCTTCCAGACATCCACTATATCTCAAGAGTAGAGATCCCACATCACAGTCGCGACTGTTCCACCGTGTACATTGGCTCAGTTGACTTAGGCACGCCAACCAGTAGTCTTGTGTGAAGACCAGGGGTTCTTATTTATGCTGTTTTTGCGAGTTTAATTTTTAAATTCTGAAAGGGAGCAGATATCACAAAACCGTTAGGTAGAAACATGTTGAAAATAGTTTCTACTAAGTAGCCTAATTTTTCCAAAACATAAGTTTAAATAATTTTAGGTGATTGTACACTTAATTAAATTTTCTTAAAGGTAATAGTTAGTCAAAATTATACAAACGTATATTTTGAAAATAATAGGCTACATGGCACAAATAATTTTCAACGTTTCTATGTACCGGTTTTGTGATACCTGTTCCCTTTCAGGATTAAAAAGTAAGAAAAGACTCAAATTACGTAAAAAAAGACCCATGGACATACGTTTTTTTTTTCTTAACTTAGGCTCGAGTATTGTACACATTTGAGATCACTGTACTGCGCATGTTCAACATAGAGCACGGCTAAGGAATGGCTGCGCAAGGTTGCCAGATCATAAACGAAGTAGTCTCGTACAAAGAAAAAAAATTCCGTACAAGGCATTAAAATTCTGGTCCCATGCCTTTTGATGATCTTTTTTTCGCGCTCCTGTTTGCCATCCATAAATAGTTCTCTGGTCTCGAAATTCTCTCATGACAGCAATTTTATATTGTACATCGATTAAAAACACCTTAAATCCTCGTACAAATACGATAATTCTCGTACATCTGGCAGCACTGGCGAGGTATGGAACCACACGGAGGTTGAAAGGCGCAATTAGGTATATGACAGGGAAGACGACACGAGTCGTGCTACTTCTTGTCCTCTCTCCTAGCCCATTCGTCACGTGACAGCGGTCATTGTGTGCCACGTGGTCTCGTCTCTGGCCGTCTTTCACTCCCGTGTGTTGCACTCGTCCCAAATGTCGCACACAGCCCTCGCGCCGTTCCTACCGTTACGTTTTGAACATTACTACTTTGTATGGCTGCTGTTTTATAGTTCTTTCCTGAGGGCTGTTTCGCTAGACTGTTCTTGCGTGTGTGAGGCATAGACAATGGAGCGCTAAAGGTGCTGCTGATCGGCGTACGTAATACCACCTCTACACGCAAGCCACTTAGGCCGTGTTCGAATTGGCCGTCTAAGGGCACTTACCACGCTTCAAACCCTTGAAAAATGTATCGCGGAAGTGACGTCACACACGCCTCTGTTCGAATTCGCAGCAAGGGTTCATATGCACCCTAGAATGTACCCTACAGCTAAGGGGACGAGCCATTTATCCTTCTCGTGCCCTACGTCCAAATCCACAAAATGCAGCCTACTTCGTGAAGGGAACAAGGGCTTAGGGCTCAACGGGAAGTGATCAAGGGCACATTGCACTGAAATTGAACACAGTCTTAATTGGCGGTGAAAATTTCCCTATGGGACTTTTGAGCTGATACTAACATTTTATTTGGGGGAAATTATGGTTTTAAGTCCAAAGGAGGTGAGGTGAGAGGTAAGAGGGTTTTACGGACCTTCAGCAATGAAGTCTTACGAGCCGATGAGGATGAAGTGAGGTAAAGGTATACCACAACAACCATTCTCGAATCGGGATTCGAACACAGGACCTCTCGTGCAGTTGACCGGCACCTAACAGACTATGCTACGGAGGCCGGTTTAGAGTTCAAAGTGTAAGCCTATTTGACTTCTGGTGTCTTTAGTGCCTTGCGAATTTGTCAAGATCAGTTAGATTTTAAATAACTGTACCTACAGTATTGAATGTAATGTTTGCTGTGTTTTTTATTTTATTTTTAATAATTGTACGGTTCTGAATGTAATATTTCCAGTGGCCGTTTGTAAACCTGTAACCTACCACACGTATATGTTTGGCGAGGATGATATATCTCATAAACATCGGTACAGAGGGCGTGCTCGTAATCGACGTGGGCAGGATATGTACTTACTGTACAATCACCGCCCTCAGCAAGTGGCGGAAATTTAGCTTTCTTGCGTTTTCCCCTGTATTCTCCCGTGTTGAAAAGGGAAGGACTAAGGGAGGAGGGGTCAAAGTGATTTAGAGACAGGGTTCGCTTTCGTGGTCTACGTTTAGCGAGTAAATGTTGCTTTTTTTCCTCTCTGGTTTTTATTCGGGTGTGCAGTTTCGGAACGAGCTGTTGAAAATCTCTACAGACATTAAATCTTCAGGAACGGCTGAGTTCGTTGTGTATATACGAAGATCCTGCTTGTAAAATGAAATGTAACCTTTGACAAACGTGGATTCAGATGTCACGTATGTCTGGTGAGGGACGGACATCAAATAACTGTAGATAATAAGTGATTTCCTTTGTAATTTTAGTCATACGTTACACTGTAAAAATGTTTGTGTAATTTTACACATAATGTACGTAGCAGTAGTGATTTCATCAACATACGTGTATTTTAACACCAACATTGTTTTCGTAGTTTTATAAATTCATCACGGTAAAAGTACCAGTCATATTTATAAAAAACCAGTATACTGAACCACTATTGTAAATTCTGCTTGTATTAAATTATCAAATTAACATATGCCGTCAGATAAAAATATATGGTCACTGTTGTAATTTTACAAGTGCAATAATATGTAAAAATAGTAATTCTTAAAGTTTAATTGATTATCTGCAAAGCTCTATAGACTAATATTTTTATTACGCTTTTAACGAAATACCAACAACCAAACAAATGTTTAAAGTTTTCTGGGATTTGAACCTTTGACCCTAGAGATCAATCTAGAGCTCTTACCACAAGACCGCATGTGCAACTTGAAACATTGTATGCTACCTAAGAATTATATAGTACCAAATTTAGTCGTCGATAACTACAGTAAGGTTTCAGAATTGTGGTAGTCGTTCTGTTAGTAAATTACTACAATTTAATGTAGTGTTTGCTTAGTGATTAAATAAATGAACTCTGGGAGAACATCCTCGGCAGCGAACTCTATTCTCTGGCTGCTGAGTGTGTGTCTACATCAGCGCTTGCATCTTAAATCTAACCTACTAGACAATAACACTTTTTTTTCTTCTCAATTTTGACTTGGTGTGAAACCTTTGCTGTCTGAAACTGCTACTTATATTTTACTTGCTCATAAATAAAATGTTAGTAATCATCATCTTAATATAAATTGAATGGTTTGCATGGTACGTTAAAATATTGTTACTATGAAAATATTTTAACTATACACAAACATTTTTGGCTACTAGTCACCTCACAATTTTGATAATTGTTATTATTTTGCTTATCTGAGATTGACCTTGTAACAGAAACTTGTGCACCAACATTTATGTGCCTACACCAATTTCACTTAACCAAAAATCAGGAAATAGTGTAAATATTTGTTAAGGTACCGGTAGGCCTACACATTTATTTCAAACACAAGATGTAATATTTAAAAACATGCCAAGCAAGCAGTAAGTAGCCTGTGGCATGCAGTTTCAGTGAGAAATTTTAATTTTTTGTTATGTTAATTTGTTTTTGTGGCATATTAGAACTAAAAACGTGCAAATTTTGACTTTGAAGTGTCATTACGAAAAACTGGTTGAGCTTTTTTTTTTTTTTTTTTTTTTTTCGTAAGAGGAAAATTTACTCCTAAGTAATGTGTACTAAACTAACACTATTTCATACAAATATAAAATTACAATTCCCCCCCCCCCCCACTTGCACGTCTTGACCAAGAATCAGTTTCTCTGCAGACTCTTCTCCCAGTCCCCTGTCATCGTATCAAGTTGTGTGTCACGGTCTGTACTGACCTGGCTTGTCGACGAGACGTAAAGCCAACTTATCTCATCAGGATAACCTCTCTGGGGCCGCGGTTGCGCAGTGGCTACAGCACTCACCTTCCACTTAGACGATCCGGGTCGATTCCCGGTGGGTTATGTCCCCGGATTTCCGCATGAGGGAATCGTGCCGGACGATGCCGCTGACTGGCGGATTTTCTATGGTGTTTCCCGTTTCCCTCGCCCTTCATTCCGGCGCTGTTCCGCGCTTACGTCATGTCGCCCCTCACCAGTGCTAAAGACCTAGATGTTAAGTGCTGACCGAACTTTCAAATCCTCGTAAGCAGCAAGGGGTTAACAGTGACGTCCACAGTCGCCGGAGCAGCGAGCAGACGGCAGTTCCATATAAAAGGTTGGTGGTTGTTGAAACTTTGATCGCGGGTCCTTGTTCGAGTTGTGAATGTTTGATGGGGCGGGGTAGACGTGTCCTGGTGCTTTGTCGCGGCCTGCATATTGAACCGGACCCCGGGGTGGCAGGTACAGCTTCCCGAACAAAAATAAAACCTCCCCACTTATACTTGCTGGTCCGCGGGTTTCGGATTGCCACGCTGCCAAGTGGCTATTTGTCATTAATGTTCTAAAGCCTGGGCGTTATATTTCAGCAGATCGTGAGTACCATTCAAATTTTATAACGTTTTTTAGTCAACAGTCGAAGTGGTTATCGTTGTAATTGTAAATATAGCGGCGTTGGGGTGTCGGAAAACGTTCTGATGTTCCGTCAGACGAATTGTAGATGGCTACTGCAGCTGAGGAACGGCTGAACATTACGGAGACGCGATTATCCTACGTCACCAGTATCTGCCAGTGTTCGCCACATTACTGACGATAAAACTACCAACGCTGTTATATTAAGTAACCTGCTGGGGTTGAGAAGGAAGTTTGTTCATGTGACCAGGGTTCGCCCGATCACCAGGTTATGTCTAAAACCTGCAAGCAATTTATGATCTAGTGACTGATTGAACGCTTTAGAACTCTACTCGGGTTAATGACTGAACGCTTCAAGCTGAAATTTTGCCCTGTCTTTGCTAACCTCGTATCTTACATAAGTCTTTCTAAACAGATCACAGCAATGAGTCGCCGATATTGGTTTAGCAGTTGTATTTCATGGGACCTTGGCATAGGCGAACCGGGCAACCGCAGCAGCTATCACACACCCGCATTTCCACGTCAGATATAACTAGAGGTACGTCAATGTCGCAAATACATTCCAGGTCATGTTGAACGCCAAAAATATATACTTCATAATCACGTGTGTGATTAACTGGCGGCTGTCACGAAACGCATTTGACTACTGCAAGCCAGTAGTAAATAAGGAAATGTAATGTTGTAAGCCAATGAATAATCGACTGTGTCCAGAGCGTGTACAGGACTGAGCAATCTAGGCTGCTGCCAGATGAATTCGCGAAATTGACGTACCTTTAGATATAACTCATTTATCGGCAACTTTAAACTAGTGCACGTGCTAAGCGCGATAAGGAAATACAAATTGCTAATGGTAAATTTTAAAGCGGCGGTGTCACAGAATATGTAGGCATATTGACGCGAAGTAGGTGGTAGGACGGCAAACTCGGCCATACACGCCAGCTAAAAGGCTTCGCTAGCCAGCAGCATGGCAGAAACGCCTACCGCCAATCATAGTAAGTCGGCTGCCTTGCTAGTCTGCAGTCAGTCCAATAGCAAGCCTGATATGTAGGGACGGGGGAAGACTTTTGCCCCACTTTGTTTCAGTGCATTACGAGCACACCTGCAGAACAACTTCATGGCTATTGATAGTGTTTTTGTGCAGAGTCGTTATTCATTTGACTGTGCCCATCAGTACACGGATAACTGCCACACATCACGTCTTTGATTTGCGGGTTTAACCTCCAGACGCTGGGTGTTAAGGCATCCAATCACTGACCACAAAGCAGAGATGCAGGTGCGCACGTAAGGCACTGAAACAAAGTGTTGCAAAAATCTTTTCGCGAAATTTTTTGTCTCTACTAATATGTCGGAGCCAAACATACACGGGGCTGGTATCAACAGCCTCGGGCAGCCAATAAGCGACGAAGTTCGCCCGTATCAAATGAACCGCCACGTCATTTCATGTCTGTGTTACTACTGTATTTAGTATGGGTCGGTGTCTTGGAGTAAGGTTTTTCCAGGTTATTGATTTTTACGAGGGAAAGGAAAAATTCGCAAGTTCAGTGACCTGCAACTATTTTATGCATGCTCAATCCCCGTATATTCGTCCATTGTCTGCTGTTCTAGGTACTAGCAGCTAATGGACAAGTGGTATATGTACAGTGTATTTCTACAACTAGAGACAGGAAATTTCGTGAAAAGATTTTTGCATCACTTTTTTTTTTCAGTGCCTCACGTGCGCACCTGCATCTCTGCTTTGTGGCCAGTGATTGGATGCCGTAACACCCAGCGTTTTGAGGTTAAACCCGCGAATCACAGACGTGATGTGTCGCAGTTATCCGTGTACTGATTGGCACAGTCAAACGAATAACGAATCTGCACAAAAACACCCTGTCCATAGCTATGAAGTTGAGCTGCAGATTCGCACATACGGCACTGAAACAAAGTGGGCTAAAAATATTTTCGCC